>JAXBDG010000022.1:600000-817740 GCA_036320915.1 Linnemannia elongata
TGAAAAAAAGGGAGACTAAACAACCACACACCACACTACCACTACCACAACAACAAATACAAAAGAAAAAGAACCTCTTATCGTTATTGTCTTTTCGAACTTAGTGGACAATAAGAAGATACAAAGGATGGGTGGTCGAACAATAAGAGAGGGGACTCGCTCTATCTTTTTGTTACCCTCCTCTCCTGAGGGATTCCAGAGTCCATTTGTTTCCTCAACCACCACAACCACACTCAAGGTAAATGAGAAGTCTCTCAACTATTGCTTCCATGACCCTTTCCCCCCATTCCTTTGCTCACAGTACAGTAGGCAGTCTGGGTTGAGGTTTACCTGGTCCAAAGATGACGGCGTTCCAGAGCATGATGTTGTCGGAGCATGGTGCGCCTGAGATGCCGCCTGGGGGATCACTCTGCAGACGCTTAAAGTCTTTCATCAGACGGCGGCGAGAGGGTGTCGACATTGTTGTTGGTTGTGTGTTGTCTTGGGGTTGGTTGTGTTGCAGGTAAGAGAGTGATAAGAGAAGAGAAGAATAGAAAAGAAAAGACGAGAAGAAATAGGGTTGTGTTGTTGCGCGTTAAGGACGGCTATTTGTATGAATTTGTCGGAACTTGGTGAAAAGGCGGACTATGAAGACGAGGAAAGAGGAGACGAATGAATTGAGACGTAGTGTATAAAGTGTTTGTTGGTGTTTTGTTTGTTTTCTTGTTTGAGTGGGTGAATGGAAGGTGGTGGAGTGGAGTGGAAGGAGAAGGAGGATTGGATGAAGAAGGAAGGAAGAAGAAAAGGAAATAAAAAAACGAATCGAGCAGCGAGCAGCTGGTCGCTTTTCTATTGTGCTTTCCAGTCACCTGACATCTACGTTGTCTATTTCTTTTGCAGCTAGTAATAGAGGTGGAGCACGCCGAACCCAACGTTGATCATCATGCCCGCAATGATTCCTATCCACGGGTCATCAAGAGAAGATAACAGGGAAGGAGACATTGGTTAGTTCAGGTTGCTTTGGTATCCTATGGCAACCATCCATCAAGGAAAGAAATAAAACAAATGCAAACTTACCCATTTGCTGCCGCCGTGAAAAGGTCGCCTCTTTGAACCAGAACAGCACGATCAGGCCCATAAAGAAGCCGAGCATCAGACCCCACACCATCTCACCATAGCTACCCTCCACTATTGTTTAAAATGATTCATTAGAAAAAAAGTTCATTTTAATATCATTTGTTCATGCACATATGCCCTTGATCCTCAAAAACCATATCGCGCCTCTCCTCCAAACATATGCGCACATGCCACATTGCCACATTCTAAGAAAAGGAAAGAACAAACAACAATAAACAACAATAACTTACGTCCTTCAGGAAGCGTCTCGGCGCCATGTTGATCAATCCACTCCTCCTCAATCCGCCTCGCCCTCGCGTTCGCATCCTCGTCTTGATCTAATCCCACTGCAATACCGTTCTCACCCACTGTGGACGTGACAGTCCCTCGACTCGCATGAAACTGTCGTCGGATCGACCGGATCTCGTCCTCACTAAACCCAGCCTCCCGTAGCCGATCAAATCCTGTAGCCTGCGGAGTCATAATATGCGAAAGCTCCTCCTCTTCCTCTTCTTCGTCTTCTTCGGCCCCATCTCGTGTTTCATCCTCATCGTCCTCGCTTGCTATGCCGTCCCCGTGACGGTGTCGAGATCCTTGTCGACCACTACTACCTCCTGGGAGAGACAATGGTCTCGATGCACCAACTCGTACTGCTGCTGCCGCCGCTGCTGAGCTAGTTGACTGCGACGGTATGTGGTGTGCGTTCAGACCATGACTCCTGGACGTCCGACTTGATCCATCTCTCCTCAGTCTTCCGCTGGTATTGCTGTTGCTCCTGCTTCCTGTAGAGGTTGCCACAGCCTTGCCCTTTTTTGCCGTCGTTGGGCCTGCCGGCTGTGCAGGTGGAAAGTCCGAAAGCGAGCACAAGAAATAAATGGGTCCTGTTTGGACGGGTATGCTGATGGTCGAAATTGAGCTCGAATTCTTGTTGTTGGCATGACTCGACGCATCAGAAGGTATATCTATTACCGTATGACCGCCGCCGCCGTCAGACGAAAGTGGATGTGTGGCTGTTGTTATTGCTGCTGTTGTTAATGATGGCGTTGGTGGCAGTGTTGAGGCTGTATTAGGTGTTGTTGTCGTGGTGGGGATATGGGTTGGTAAGATTGATCCTAAAGAAGTATGTGTCCTAATGGTCGGCGGTGTTGACTTTTCTCCGCTCGTCCTAGAGGCGATTCCTGCAAGAATGTTGTTGGCTGCAGCTTCGACAGCTTCGACGGATGATGAAAGTCGAGACTGGTGGTGTTGGTGAGGCACCTCGACCTGAGTGAAGAGCGACTTTGGCAATGACTCGATCAAGGTCTTGTTGTCGACCAAAATCTTGCCAGAGTGGATCAACCGCAAATACTTGTTCTCAATCGACGACCGCGCCTCTTTGATCTAGCAACAAGAGTTGAAAAAAAAAAAAAAAAAAAAAAAAAAAAAAAAAAAAAAAAAAAATCAAGAAAAACAAACAAACGTGTAAGTGTTCCCTTCGACTGTAAGATTTGGAAAATGTAACTGTGTGTCGCTCATGAAGCATTGCTCAGCTAGACCTACTTTGTCCTTGACTTGCGCAATGGTATCAGTCCTCGGAACCCGCAGACTCAAGTCCTGTCCCTCACCGAACCGAATGTTAATCTCTAAGTCAGCATTTTCCTCCGTCCTGGACCGTTGCAGCATTTGATCCTGACTTTGCCGTTGACTCTGAACCGGTTGTTCATGTGATTGTTCGTCTTCTTGGCGCCGGTCAACGACTCCTGCACCGACCGGTTCCTGCATAGGAGATACTTCTCCATCATCGTCTTCTTCGCCCAAGCGACTGTATCCTTGACGATTGCTATTGCCTCCTCTCGTCATGGCTGCCAGTGTAGCAGCTGCAACAGAACCAGCCTGCCGAGTGCGTGGAGGCGGAGGTGGCGAGTGGATGGCAGCGGATGGGCTGTTATTGCTGGATGCCTCATCCTCGCTGTCGCTTGCGTCGTTCACTCTGACATAGCTCATTGAAGTTCCCTTGTCCTTGTCCTTGCGCCACAGTGTTCTCGAGCTTGATGTGAAGTTGTGAGCGTTTGTCGAAAGGGTTGTTGCGAAGAATGAAATAAAGAAAGAATGCCAATTCCACACTCCATCCCTCATCCAACGTGGAGACTATGGTCAAAAAAATGTGACTGGGGGACTGCCCCAGCAAAAATGGAATTTTTTGGTGGCGATTTTTTGCACTCAAACTGCCTTTTTTTTAATTACAAGTACAAAGGGTGTGATTAGGATATCAAGATTAAGAGTAGGAGTAGGTGTTGTAGGGTTGTATTTTAAGAAACGGTGTAGTCGCGACGCCGGATGTAGCTATGAATATCGACAAAAAAAAACGACAATAGGGTAAGCAACCATTTCATAGGTAATTCAAGCTCAGAGAGCATTGGAGAACAACCTCGCACAGACTGCAATTACCTTCGTGTAGGCGGCCTGCAAAGAACCGCTGCACAGTTTCCAATTATACTGCCACGGTCGAATGGGTTGTCCACAACCATGGGTCTCATCATAGATGCGCTCCACTAATCCATGGAACAAAGTGGCAGCACGAATATGTTAGGTTCAGCTTCGATGCACCAACCATTCAATATCCAACGATTTAAAAAACTACAAAAGACAGCTCATACCTGTTCATGAGTTGTACGGTTCACGGTTGCCAACCAGAAATGATAGGTTGCCAGGGCGCCAACCGCGAAACCCATAATAAAGGCAAAGACCATGACAAGTGCTGATACAGGGGCCTTGGCCAGAACGTCGCTTTGGAAGGAAGGCACTCCTGAAGGGTCATTCTTTCGATCACGGTACAACAGTAGTAAATGAGTCAAGCACAAGGCCGATGTGTAGAAAGCATAGATGGATGCTGTCGATACGAAGATCAAAAAGTAGCGGTAATTCCTTCGTCCGATGCAGTTGTTGAGCCATATGCAGTGGTGGTCCTCGTCCTCTGTTACCAACAATTTGTACGGATGTCAGTACCAGCTTCTCTCCGTGTAATAATAGCGCAAAAACGAAAACGACTGCTTCAAAACTTACCAACGCAATTGTCGCATTGACGGCAATGACTGCAACGGGGTGGGCGATAGATTCTGCAAGTCTCGCAGTATTTGAGACGGACAGTGTACATTCCAACCTGGACCTCTTTCAGGCGTGGCAGGCTCTGAGGAGGATAGAATGAGGCCGAAGTAACGTCCAGTTCCCTGGGCGGGTCCAGTGGTGGATCTCCATCGATTCCTCGAGGAATGACTCCTGGGTCTGTCCAAGATGTCTTGAGCATTGAAGAGAACGCCACGATAAAGAGGTATGCCTGTACAATGGGCGCAGCTGGACTGACTCTGTGCCATAAAAATGGAGACCTATTGCCGATTCAAGTCAAGATAGGACAGATAGGTAAAAAAAAAAGGTCATGAGCATTGTGAGCCGGGTATGAATCTGCAGGGAAAAAGACGTAGGCTACAAGCCCAACTTTTTTTCTCATCTTCTGTTCACTTACGTGAATCCATGAAACAGCCCTGTTGGGATTGTCAGCAGCAAGACCGCAACGAAGAACGCTGGAAAGTCGCGACTGGTCATGATCCGTCCTCCGCAGAAAAAGAGATTACGTCCTGGAAATACTTTGTAATTCCTGACGGGTTTGCCTTGATGCAAAAAGTCGTCTTCGCTATGATCGTTTTCTGTTCCAAGGACGCCGCTATCAGTGCTCGGGAGCTGGGCTTCGTTGTAGTGGGTAGAACCAATGGGCACCGGACGCTCAACACTGGATATCCGCGACCGGCCATCGAGCTTGGTGTCCTTGTGAGGCGGGGTATATTGCAGAAATCCCGAAAACTGCCCTGATGCACTCGTAATAGGGATTCGTCCTGTTTGGTTGGAGATGGTCAATGTTGGTGGTGGTGATGTTGAAGGCGGACTGTACTGGAGATATCCTGGATGAGGTCCTGTCAGGTAACGACCTCCTGAGTTGCTGTCCGAAGGAGAGGCATCCATGGGGTCCTCTGCAAGAAACTCTGAGAGCGGGAGCATCTCGGCGGCCTGAGTGGACCTTGTTCGTACGAGAGGAGGTGTTCTAACGGACTGCGAGCTAAGTCGCGAAGGCGACTGCTGACCGCTCTCTGTGTGATGACCCTCTGCTCTAGGATGGTCCTGCGAGGTTGAAGCGTGAATTACGCCAGCAGCGACTGACCACTGGCTGGTACTGAAGTCGGCTGAATATCCCCTGGACACACGACTTCGCCCCTTGAGCCGATAATCTAGGCATTCCTCCTCCATCTCTTCGCGACTTGTGCCTGGTATATATCCCGCCACGGAGAGGATAGTGTCGATGGAGGAAGGGTCGCTGTTGGGAGACCCGGCATGTGCTGGTCTCGATGAAGATATCGGATTGTCATTGCCGTCGACCACAATAGTCTCGCTGCCTCTGCTGGTGTCTGACGCAAGTGGATGTTTGGTGGGTCCTGGAAACTTATTACTACTGTTGTTGTTGTCGCCAGTTCTCGTTGACATGTGTTGTGCGGTGTGATATATAGGTTCGAGTGTCGGTGATTCCTCAAAGGCTCCTGTATGGCTGCCGATCGTGGCTGAGGCGACGGCAGAATTAGCCATCAGCATTTGTTCAAAGCTCATGCCTCGTTCTGCGGATGATGAAGGAAGGGAGAAGAAGGATTGGAAGGAAGGGTAGGGTTCAGACTCTGGTTCAAGAACTGCGTGGCCGCTGAGAAGAGAGTGGGGAGGGTGGGCGGAGATAGAGGTAGGCGTTGGGGTAGTGGGCTGGATATGGTCATAGATGCTGTTGATAGGTGGGGAGGTAACTGAGACCGGGGCGATAGAGTTGTCACTAATGGCTGGTAGAGAAGAGACTTCTCTATGAGTTCCTTGACGACCAGGGACACTTTGAGAGTCTAGGGTGGTGGTTGTGGTGGCGAGGGTCTCCTGTGGCACCTGTTCAGGGCGGGCTAGTGAGTCAACAGGGGCAGGTGCAGCAGCCAAGTTGGAGGACTGTTGTTGCTGCTGTAGTGAGATATTGTTGTCGGTGTCCTTGTCCTTGTCCAGTGCGGAGACCTGGGCAGGGTCGAGTGTCGGCATTGCGACGGACGGGAGAGTGTGTAAGTGTGTGAGTGTGAGTTGAGTGTGAGTTGATCGCAAAGGGGAGAAGGAAAGGGTAATAAAAGGGATGGGCAGGAAAGGGAGGAGGGGACCAAGGAGAGAAAGAGAGAGAGAGTAGGGAGAGTGAGGAGGAAGGAGTTGGTCGGTTGGTGTGCTGTCTTGTGAAGGGAGAGAAGATGGGAAGGGACCATCAGCTCACTCACTCCATACAACTTTGTGAATGGGTAAAAAAAAAAAACAAAAAATAAAGAGAGTGGGAGAAGGGTAGAAAAAGTCACGTGTATGGTGAATATTCGAATGTTGTTGGTTCTAGCTCTTGGATGGGCAATGACCAAGGTGCGATCGTGCGATGTATTCGCACCAAACAACAAAGGTTAGTCTCGAATGAACACCCCCTCCAATCAATCAATCATCACTTTTGGAGGAGGGAGAGAGGATCAAAGCGTTGAACTGATCCCCTATCAGTTCATCAGTTATGAACAACAGTTGGTCCTTCAGGGACCATCACTCCTCTTTTTTTTGTGCGTTCTGGTAAACAATCGGACACAGAGAGAGAGAGAGAGAGAGACACTCCCCGCTCGCAATGTCCTTTGCACTCAATGACTTGTCTGCCGATCATTGAAGGAAGCAAAAATAACAGTTGACAATGGCTCCTTTCCTATGCTATCAACAAAAAAAAAACTTCTTTGAGTACAAAGCAACCTTCCTCCTCTTTTTACACACTTGCATCAAAAGAAACTGGTGCTTGAATTCATATTTCCCCTTGCAGCTTATTTTCACAGTTTTCATAACGGGTTCTTTTTTCCTCACACAAATTACTCCTGATCCTCTCCTCAAAGGACTGTTGACATGCATGAAACTGTCGCTATTCCTCAGTTCGAGATATCAGTTACCTTTGCAGCTGTTTTCTCCTCTCAAGAACTCTCTGTCCTTCGACTTTTTTTTTTTTTCCTGCTGTTATGTTATTGTCTACTACAGCGCGGGATAAAAAGAAATGAACATCAGCTAATAAAGAGCCGAACTAGCCTTCAATGGCTTCTTGTATTTATTATTGATAGAACATGAGCGACCATGAAATCAGAAATCCAGGGACGATCAGCTAGGAAAGACACAAGAACACAAGACACAAAAAAAAAAGACGCCGCTGCGTGCACTGTCGACTTCTCTCCCTCCATCCCTCAGTCACCAACTGCTCTTCATCTTCCTTGTCATCCACCCCACATACCTCACACCCAACCTTAACAACACCTACCACCCTCTACATCACCTTCCTTTCCTTTCCTTGTTTCATTCCACATCGACAAGGAGCAGATCATTCCTCCCTACCGCCCGTCTGTCTGCTCCATGTCAGCATTCCAACTGGACACAACTCAACTGCTCGCCTTCCCTTTATTTGTTGCTCCCCATTCACCCCTAGTTTTTATTTCACCCTCTTCGCCCACGCTATAAAAAAAAAGAAAAAAACTAGCACCCACGTTCACAAGAACGACATGAGCGTCTCGCTTCCGGTTCTATCCAACCCATGTATTGCCGCTGCGTCCAGCACGTCCGTCTACCTCATTGGGATCCCAAGTGCTTTGGGAGGACACCTACAAGTATTCTCGATCACCCTGGACACAACACTTGACTCCCCAGTTGCTGTTCCTATAGGCAAGGAGCAAGTCACCAACACATGGGACGTGCAGGCTAACATGGCATGCTTCTCGTACGGGGCCATTACATCCCCGCATGGCACTGTCCTCCTTGTGCAGGTCGGGAAAACGAGGACAGACGTCGCCAACCTCCGCAGCAGTGGTGTCTTTGATAACCCAGTGCAGATCCCAGACTCGACTCTCAAATCGACCAAGCTGTTGACTCAGGTGGGTGCATATTCGACGTTTGCCTGGTTCATGGGGTTCACTACCACCAATACAGCGTCCCCTTGGAAAGGAATGCGTTTCCTATCCACCAATGTGTCAGCCTATATCAGCGAGTAAGTGAACTGACCAGCAATGTGGATAATTACCATTCCTTCTCCGCAATCCTCTCGTATTGACTCACTCGTCAAACCTCCTTTGTGCACCTTATAGCGAGCAAATCACACAGGCACCAACAAAGACACCGTTCATGGCTGTGGGCACGTATGATATCAACACCAAATCGTCATCATCACAAGGATACTCTGTCATCTTTGATTCAGCAAGCAGTGGAGTCGCGTATCCTACAACGGGCAATGCAGAGTCCCTCACTGGAGCCGTCTCTCTCTCAACACCCATCGCGCTCGACATGCAGGGCATCACCCTCACCAACAAAAGCATTCCAGTCACTATGGGCAACGTCGCCTATATCCTCGACGAGGTAGACATATGAAGTGATTTAGTAGAAACATATATCATTATTCATTATTATTTGGCACCAACTAACAGCCAGCATGCCACATGAATGTCAAATAGGCAGCGGACAGTTCCATCGTCGCATACACGATCACTCCCAGCACTACAAACAAACTGACCGCAATATCGATAACAGGGAAGGCGCCCTCGTTCCTCTCAGTCCAATCCGCCACCTCCCTTAACAACAAAATCGTCGTCTACTCTGTCAACAACTCATCCGTCCCATCCTTGAACGTCTTTGATGCCGTCGCCAGGACATGGAGCGGACCAGGACTGATTGGATCTGGCACGTCAAAACCAATATCCAGCACAACCAACGCAACGACAATGCCCAATAACGGGAATGACAACGAGAGCGGGTTCCCGGTTGCGCCTGTTGTAGGCGGCGTCGTTGCATTGGTGATAGTAGCATGGACGGTGTTCTGGACTACCCGAAATCGTCGACGACGTCGGAGGGAGCAAGAAGATAACGCCAACGAAGCGGACGAGAGTGAATTTTCTATACAAAAGCTGGAGATGGATCCACGACAACAGAAACACTCAATCCTCACTTTACAAGAAGCAGGAATAACACCGTCACCACAGCCGCAACATGTAACATATCCAGCGACACATCACCCATCAACCCAGCCTGCGCCACTCAATATCCATCTACAAGCTGCACCTCGCGTTCCTATTCCTGCGCCTCCTCCAAGGAAGGATTACATGTCGCAGCCCCAGCCGCCCTACAATCCCCAATATATCCAAAATGGGCCTTCCAACCCGCAATAGAAGGAGGAGGAAGACTCACTCGGATATAATTAATCGTCCTCCTGCCTGTCCACCTTCAATTCTACATTGCATCGTTACTTGACGGACTTGCAGGTCATCATTTTATATCCTTGTCTGTTTAAGGAGACGGCGCCTCCATGAACCCCCACTCTTCTCCTCCTCCTCCTCCTCCTCCTCCTCGGTTAAAATGGATATCCAGTTGCACCAGCCCAGCCCTAATTCATCAGCTACATGTCCACCTCACCTCATCCCTGAAGCCCTAAAAGCAATAACAGATACCCCTAATCTTTTGACTATGCCTGTATGTCCGTCTTCAAACTCTGTTTTTTTTTCTACGCGCGGAAAACCTTGTTACATGATGCTTTGTATAGTGGGCTGGAGAGAGGAGAGAGAGTGAGTAAGCGACAACACACATCAAAAGGAAGAAAAAAAAAAGGGATAAATAAAACGAGGGGTCTAGAATACGCAGCCCGCGGAGGAAATGGCAGTGGGGCAGTGTGACAATGGATAGAATGGACCCGCACAGATCATTTTCACTATTTTGAGTAGTAGTACGGCTCATCCCATCCGCTGCCCCCCGTTGCCTACCCTTGTACCGAGCTAGGAAGGACACAATTTAACACACCGATAGGTCGTTGGCGTCATCCATTGAAAGAAAAAGGAAAGAAAAAAGATGGGATGAGAGATGAACAACTTTAAGCAACAGCTATTTCAACTCCTCGTAAAAAAAAAATTTGGCACAGTTTATTTTCTTTGTTTTATCGTCCCGCCAATGTTTTGGTTGGTTCATTTCACCCGCCTGGCTTCACTCTATACACATACCATGCCTTATCCCTCTGGTCCCCCTGTCCTTCCTTCTGTCCCCGTTGCATCGTTCTCCAGCAATGTATGGACTGACTGATTATTCCAAAGAAGACAAACAAAGAGACAGTGCCTTCTTCCCTTCTTGCCCTATTAGATAAATTTAGCCACACTCGCGCATCTGGACTCAATCCCACCGCTCAAAGAGGGGTAAGAGAAGAAAAAAAGGATGCCCCTGTCCTCTCCCTCTGCCTGTCTGTCGGACTGTGGCCATGCATCCACCCATTCATCGTTGCCCTTCGTCGCTTTCCTCCTTCCCCTTTGCCTTTTCTTTCTTCATCGCTTTGCATGATGATGTGGCTAACATTTTCTTTTCTCTTTTATAGTCTACCGTGCTTGGCCTTATCCCTTGCCTCATCTCTCTCTCTTTTCTTTTTTCTCTTCTCTCTCTCTTCTTCTTTTCTTCTTCAGATAAACGCTACCCCCCAGTCCATCCTCAGCGCCATTTCACTTCTACTCCCCACTCTTTGCCTTGTCGTCAATACAATTGACCAGCCCTACCCTACCTCCCTCTTTCTCGTCTTTTTCCTCCTCTGTTTCTATTCCGCAGGCCTTCCTCTATCCAACCAGCCCTTTCACCCACCCTTTACCTATTTACCAAATTCCACCCCTGAAAAAAAACATTTTTCACTAATCTTCATTTGCATACAGTACATTGCCCAAAACCTATAACATAAAAATGAGCTACCCAGTACCAGTCTACCCGCGCCCATGCCTGGCTGCCGACGAGGACAACAACGCCCTCTTCCTCCTCGGTGTCTCTCCCACAGGTATCGGGAAAATGGAATCCTCCTACGTCAGTCTTGCCAACATCAACTCGCCATCTGTTAAACCCCTCGGTTCCCAGACAGACGTTGATTCCTGGGCCACAAATGCCCCTAAGGCGTGCTTCACCTACCCTGCCGATGTGCACCCAAACAGTCCGATTATGCTCGTCCAGTATGGAACCTTCAAGACTTATATGTCGATTATGAATGCCAATGGAGTGTTTACGCAAGCTACGTTGTTTGTTGGAACTGCGTTTATGAGTCCAAGACAGTTTGCGATGGTCGGGGATAGTGGTGACTTTGCCTGGTTTGTTGCTCAGACGAACGTTACTGATCCAACGACAAAGTCGAATTGGTTTGGGGTGCGACTTAACTTTACTACTGGACTCGGCAGTTACATCGAGTAGGTTTCTTTTCATAGATCGTCAGCGTTGTTGGATGACAAACAGAATGCTTCCTTTTCATCTGTGATATTGACATCTTTATACCTCTTTTTTCCCAACGCATATTCCCTTCCTGACCTCAACAAGTCCTGGTATCGGTACTATTCCTACAAGCACACCACTGCTTTCCGTGGGCACCTACGGTTCCACCCCTACGACTGCGTGGCAAGGAAACAACGTTGTCTTTGACACCCAAGGCGGAGGATACATTTACCCTACCGTGGGTGCCTTAGACCAAGTAAGCCATGTCATCACCCAGTCGGCGGCAAAGTCAGTTACCATGAGCGGTATCTCACTGACTGCTGATAGTATTCCTGTTACCATGGAAGGGACCGGATACATCCTTGACAAGGTAAGAGATAAGAAAGGAGACACGAAAAGACCCTTAGTTGCAGTATGAAGTGTCTTAACCCGATAGGGTTGAGAGTCTGTGTTCAGATCTGACAGGGTCGCAGGCAGGATCCTGGGACGGATCGCTCGTGCCTGTCTGTCTCGCCTCATTCACACACAAACCATAACCAAAAACAAACCATCCACTCACACACAAACAAACACGCAAACTCTTTTTTTAAAATGTTCTAGGCCGCCGATGGTTCCACAGCCCTGTACTCTATCACTCCTAGTCAATCGTCCACTCTCCAACGAGTCACTCGAACGGGCGGTGCTCCCGCCTTCAATCCCTCCATGGTTGCAGGTAAATATCTTTGCTTTTATTTGTTTTTTTCCGTTGCACGAGAATGAAAAAAAACAAAAAGGTCATAACAGTGCAAAACATGAGCTCTGACATGCATAATATTCATTGTCAAATGTTTACCTAACACAGTGGCATGTAATAAGATGATCGTGACATACTCCATGGTCAACACTACGACCGCATACTTCAACACCTTTGACACCACCACTAACACATGGGCCGGCCTCGGTCTCGTCGGTGTCCCTGGGTATTCCGACAACTCTGGCGGGAAGTCCAGCACCCCCCTCGGCGCAATCATTGGTGGTGCTGTCGGTGGTCTCGTCGTGATTGCCCTGGTCGCATTTTTGTTCATCCGTAACAGGCGCAAGAAGACAGTGGGCAAGAAGGATATTGACGGACATGGTGCCATGAACGGAAAAGCCGACGACCACCAGACCCCCCACGTCTACACCTATGTCCCAGAAACTGTTCCTGTGCCCATTGTCCAACAGCCCGTCTTCTTTGATCCCCATCAGCAGCAACAGCAGGTCGTCGCCGCTCAGGCCGCCTACTACGACCCAAATGCTGTGGTTTACGACCAAAACGCGGCAGCCGCACTAAACGTTTATGATCCCAATGCAAACATCTACGATCAGAACACACATATCTACGATCAAGGACTCAACACCTACGAGGCCCCCGGTGCAGGCGCATACCCACCTCCACCACCCGCTTCCGCCGGCACCCCTTACTCACCAGTCCCACCAAGCCCATACCAAGACCCCGCCATGAGCCCTACTTATTCCTCCCAAGCTACCAAAACCGGCTCTCCCGCCCCTGCCAACCCTCAGTTTGTGAATCCGGAGGCCTATGTTAGTCCTAAGGGTATTGGGTCCCCTCAATATGTTGAGGCTAGAGAGTATAAGGTCGAAGCCAAGCCTTCCAATGAGCCCGAGTACTACCGCCCGTAAAGTTATCTAGACCCTGTTCTTTGTCTCCCTTTTCATTACTTTCAACTACATAACCACCTTCATTACTCATATCTTTGATAAAAAAAATAATATCCATGCAACCGCACCATCTAACATGTCTGGCGCTGGAGTCAAATTTTGCCATCTGCTCTCTCCTTTGTTTGCGAGTCCCCCGTTTTGGTCGTCATTTCTTGTGATTTCTATTTCCATGCTGGCGATAGGCATGTTTGTACCTTGCTGTCCCTAGTAACACATCTCATTCGCATTACATTTGGTAACCTACCCCTTGCATTCCTGTAATGAATGTTCGTATATGCTTAAACCCCGGCTCCTAGTCCAACACACAATATTCCGCGATGAACGTGATCCCCGTCTTTCCACATATGAGTGGGAGATCGTTGCTTGATCATGGCACCCAAGATCTGCGATTTGGCGATGGCAGATGCAATCGTGCCTAGCAATTAGTTATGATTATGAGAAGGATAAATCCCCCTGTCAGATCGATGAGGAACCAAAAAAACGCCATCGGGTATCTTTTTGTGCGAAGCCCCTTGCTTGTTCATTACTGATGCAAGCCGTTGGTTAGGTTGGCACGCCCCTTGTCTAGCTACTCTTTCGTTCAGGCAAAAGGCTCTTCTCCTCCTCTCCCTTTTACCTCCTTTCTCTCTCCCTCTTTTTTTTTCGTGGTTCTTTTCTTCCTCCTTCTTCGTTTGCCCCCTTGGAACAATCTGACCTCTTCTATGGAAGGACATGTCGCTGAACACACTCCACGAAACCAGCAGCACCCCCTTATCTTTTTATCTTTTTTTCTTTTCTTTTCGCCCTCTTTTTAAATATGATCCCTCCAACGCCTCCGGATTTTCTTGCTCGCCTCCTACTATATGTACTTTTTATGCCTCGTTACCTCAACTGTCCTCTCTTACCTTTTCACCACTTTTTTTTTTCTTTTTGTTTGTTTCCAGTTCTTCTCCACCCATCGTCTGTCCGCTCTCTCTCTACCCCAAGATACAACATCTTCGCTCTCCCAATTACCACCATTTTCGTCCTTCGGCCTTCGCTTCTGTCCTGGGAAAAAAAAATAAGACGCGTACCAACGACAGGCGCTCATATAAAGGACGCACTCGGACATTTATTTCGCCTTGGCAATTTCTACAATTGGAACCACGCACCTTCTCTCTCTTTCCTCCTCTCTTCTCACCTTTACTATGCGCACCAACAACGGTCTACCAAGCTTTCAACAAGCTTGTCTCGCCGCCGATAACACAAACTCTGCCATCTACCTCGTCGGCGTCTCCACCACTACTCCAGGACGCCTCGAAGCCCACTACATTCCCATCAACACCAACTCACTTCTCACATCTCCGATCTCTAAACTAATCGCCACTCAAATTGACCCCACCTCCGCATGGACATCCAACTCCCCAAAAGCTTGTTTCACTTACCCATCCCTCTCCTTCTCGTCCTCGCCCTCAAACCCCGTCATGGTCGTCCAATTCGAACCCTCCAAAACTCAATTCACCTCCTTTCGGCCTTCGGACGCAGGGACGATGGATGTGGCAAGGAACTTGACGAATCCGGCGTTTGTTTCGCCAAGGTTGTTTTCGTTGAGTGGATATTTCGGAGCGTATGAGGTGTTTAATGTATTTACGAACTTTGCAACAAATTCTGTGTGGATGGGTGTCAGGTTGAATTATACTGATGGCGTTGATCAAGTTAAAGAGTAAGTGTGTTTTGATTTTGCCTTTTGTTTATGTATTTTGCGTTTATGGTGTCTTTATGTTTTGAAGGAAGTGATAGATTGAAAGATAATAAAATCAGGAGACGATGAGGGATTAGGATGGCATCGTGAGGAAGGGGCAAGGGAGTCCATCTTGATACAACAAACTAGATCTAACACTGCAAGAGTTATCTCCTTCCCTTACCCCTTCTTAATTTCTGCTTCATGGTGGTGGATTAGTTCCGTGCTCACAAATTACCCAACAAGGACGCCACTTTTTGCACTGGGAACTTACACTTCCTCGTTAAGCACCACTACACAAGGATACTCGATCGTCTTTGACACCACAGGACAGGGACAGGCATATCCGGCTTTGGGAAATGTAGCCCCTGTATTAGGACCGCAGGACCATATTCTGTCACTGGGGTCGCCGTATAATGTCAACTTAAACGGTGCTACTTTGACCCCGGACGCAGTACCTGTCACCATGGCCAATACTGGGTATATCCTTGATAAGGTGAGCAGTCAGGTCGTTGATATATTGTTAACGATATTGGGAGGCGCAGGTTGATCATAACGCGAACATTGTGGACTAAACGCGTCTTGTCTCTCTCATTAGGGATCGGATGGATCAACAGTGGTGTATTCGATAACCCCCGACCAATCCTCAATGCTCCACCGCGTCTCAATCACCGGCGGCCCGCCTTTCTCTCCCTTCATGGCCGCAACAGCGCTCAACAAACAGATCGTCACCTACTCCTCCAACAACTCCCCCCTAAGTTCCATGACTGGGCCAATACTCAACATATTCGACATCGTCACCGGGACATGGTCAGGACCTGGACTCATGGACGGCTCCTCCCCATCATCAAGCGCAGGAGGTTATCCTGGATACAACCAACCTGCACAACAACAAGAAGTCCCTATTGGTGCAATCGTCGGAGGCGCAATCGGTGGATTGGTGGTATTGACATTTTCGTTCTTTTTGTACTTCAGCATCAAGTACCGTGTAGTCGGATCACAACAGGCGGCGAGTAGTGGGTCTAGAGGTGGAGGGCCGAGTATGCAATCACATAGGTCCGGTGGTAGTTCTGCGACGAAGAGCCAAGTTGATAGGAACACTGATCGGAAATCATAGTTCTGAACACTTGTCGCCATTAATTGGGGGGTTTTTTTAATTGTTCTTGTCACACAATTTTATTATATTATTCTTCCTTTCCAGGGACTCCATCTGTGTGTATCTTTCTTTATTGCTATCGTGATTGTTCAAAAATAAAAATAAAAAGGGGTGCTCATGGCTATATAAGGGGGACCTCCAGATACTTGCTCTCTATCTTTCTTTATATCACGGTTGGAACATATCCCCGGATCCCCATCGATCGATCCGTCTACATGTCAACAGATGAATCTATTCAAGCTCAACTTTCCGCCATCACGGCACAGCTCAGCCAAATGGCCGCTGTGGTGGCACAACTTAGATCCCCCACACACATCGAAGACGACAAACCTCTCGTTTACAAGAAACCTCGCTCCACATATATCGTTCCCACAGACCACTTGCTCTCCATCTACCCAGCCATCAAGTTCCAAAAAGACTTTTTCAAAGCCAAGATCGATCCTGCCGACAAACTCATCGACATATCCGACTACCACTACCTGGAAGGCATGGACTACGACGCTTATCAGCTCATCGACGTTCAGCAGAAAGGCTTCCAACTCTCCGGCGACAATAGCTTTGCAGAGAAGGAACTGGCCAGGATTCAGTCTCGATTGGCCCATCTCACTCGACCTCTGGACACCCTCGCTCACTTGGCGTCCGAAGACGACACCGAAAACATTTGGAAAGACCGAGCAGTTGCTCTTGCCAACACGATCCGGTATCTTGCAGGCGACATCGCAGCTCAAGCCAATGAGTCGCGACAAAACATTCTTTACCGACAAATGGGTCTGGGCGATCCTACGCCCAAGCCCGCTGCCGTTACTCTCGCCGAAATCGCCGAGAGAAAGACAAACCTGGATGCCATCAACGCCGTCTTCCCTGTCAAGAAGAAGCATCACAAGCCTTCCAACAAGGATGACAAGCAGGACAAGACCAAGTCCGCCGACACATCCAAGGACAAGCCCAAGCACCAGAAGGACAAGGGCGCCGGTAACAACAACAACAACAGCAACACCAACAACAACGGCAACAAGAAGGGCGGTTCGGGCAATAACGGCCGCAAGTCTGACAGCAGTCATCCCAGTGTTGTTGAAAAAGGAGACGGACAGGGAAACGGAGGAGGGGAGAAGGCTGGCCAGTAGGAGGCCGTCTTCTCCACTTTCAGGAGGCTTGGAGAGACATCACGAGCTCGTCATGGGTCAACAAAGTGATTCAGGAGGGTTATGCAATTATCTTCAACAAGCCACCCCCCTTACGACTACCACCCCTTCACGCCCCCTTCAATTCGACAGAGGAGCAATCAGCCATCGACTCAGAGGTCCGATCTTTACTGGAAAAGAAGGCGATCGAAGAATGCAGGAACGACAAAGGATTCTACTCCAGGATCTTTACTATCCCAAAGAAGACAGGCGACTTGCGACCAGTCTTGAACCTTCGCCCCTTGAACCAGTACATCACCGCTCCCAGATTCAAGATGGAAACGCTCTCAACAATCTGTCGCATGCTGAGACCCCACGACTGGCTGACCAGCATCGACTTGGCCGACGCATTCCTACACGTACCGGTCACCCCAGCACACAGGAAGTACCTTCGATTCCGCTGGAACAACAAACTATACCAATTCAGGACGATCCCTTTCGGCCTTTCTCTATCCCCTCTCGTATTCACCAAAGTTCTTCGACCAGTTCTCAAATGGGCAAGAACCAGAGGAATCCGTATCTCGGCTTACCTGGACGACTTACTGATTGCAGCATCGAGTCAGCAGGAGGCAGAGGAGCATACGAGAGCCGTGCGACAACAACTCGAACGATTGGGCTTTCTGATAAAGGAGAGCAAATCGACCTTGGTGCCGACCCAGTGCATCGACCATCTCGGGTTCAGGATCGACACAAGAACCATGACCCTTTCAGTCCCAAGGAGCAAGGTTCGGGATCTCAGAAGAGAGGCAGAGAAACTACTGAGGAGCAAGGCGACAGCACTACGCAATCTGGCATCGTTTATCGGGAAAGCGATGGCGATGACAGCAGCCGTGTTTCCAGCCCGGCTTATGACTCGGCGGTTGATTCAGGTCCAGAATCAGGCATTGGCGAACCAATGGAAGTGGACAGCGCAGGTCCACCTTACCGATCCAGCACTGGAGGAACTGGAGTGGTGGAGGACGCAATTGGCGGAGTGGAATGGACAGAGCTTTCTACCACACAAGACCGATATGGACGTTTACACCGACGCATCCGACAACCATTGGGGACTAGTAATGGACGAGACAACAATCTCTCAGCCATGGACGAAGGAGGAGCAGGACCACCATATCAACTGGAAGGAGTTGAGGGTCATATGGCATCTGGTTCACCTTCCGGAAGCGCAAGGACGCTCCATCAACATCGTGTGCGACAGCACGACAACAATCGCACACATCAACAGGTTCGGCGGGACGCGATCGTCGACACTGATGAACCTCACCTCCGACGTCTGGACGTACTGTCTACGGACGAACACTCGATTGAAGACAACCTACGTTCCGTCAGCATTCAATCCCGCGGACGCGCCGTCCAGAAGAATGATCACTCAACTCGAGTGGTCAATCAGCCCTACATTTTTCAACCAGCTGGAAGAAAAGTGGGGCGTACACGATATCGACCTCTTCGCCTCACCAGAAAACGCCAAGGTTTCACGGTTCGTCTCTTGGAAGCCAGACCGCGCAGCAGTGGCACACGACTCTCTTCGTCTGAGTTGGACGGGAATGGGCCGCGTCTACGCCTGTCCCCCCTGGAACTTGATCCCTCTTGTTCTACAGAAGATCCAACAAGACAAGATCCAGGCAACGGTGATAACTCCCTTTTGGCCCAGCATGTTGTGGTTCCCAACAATAGCAGGGATGGCGATCTCGAAGCCGATGCCGATACCCCGGGACATGGTTCTTCCCGCGCCCGGAAACAGTCCTCACGTTCTGGCACGAAATCCCTTGTGGTCTCTCGCGGCATGGAACGTCGACGGCAACAAGCAATAGCAGCAGGAGCAGACAACAACGTTCTTTCGATTTTGTTTGACTCACCCAGCAGCAGACAACTGGACAAAAGCTACAGCTCAGCCCAGACAGCATTTATAAACTGGATGGAGTATCTGGACCGGGATCCTTTCCACCCAGAGAATATGGATGTCTTGAATTTCTTGGCCTACGGGATCATCGAGTTGAAATGGAAGCCAGCAACCCTCAAGACCAACAAGTCCGCCCTCTTTAAGATGTTCGACCAAGACATCGTCGCAAGAATAACAAGCGATAGTCGTTTCCAGGACTTTATGAGACTGGCAACACAACGGGGCGTCAAGCGACTCAGGAGCAACCACATTGACCTTACTCCAGTCATACGATACCTTCGTGCACTTGGCAACAACAAGTCCATGTCCGTCACCAACCTTACCAAGAAGCTGTGTTGGTTATTAGCCACCTGTGGGTTTCTTCGCCCGGACGACCTCAGATGTACTGATGCAAGAGCCTCACGCGTTATCAAGGGAAATCTCGAGTTGATGGTTCTCTTCCCCAAGGAAACAAGGCAAGGTCAGAAGATCATCAAGCCGGTCGTCATTTATCCCCACCCGGACGAAGCCCTCTGCCCGGTCAAGGCCTTCATCGAGTATCGCAACAGAACACAAGCAGGCGATCGTGCAATTGCACACCCCAAGGATCCTTCAAGACTCTACACCCCTCTTATCCGCTATGTCCGCGACAAGACCGCTGCCACGGGCACCGACCGGATCTCCAACCATATCAAGGAGATCATGCAGCTCGTTCCACGGAACCAAGACGAGCCCCCCTTCAAGGCACGCGCGGTGGGCGCTACACAAGCCCTTTTGAAAGGGGTACCGGTCGATGATGTCATGGTACACGGAAACTGGTCCTCCCCCATGATCGTGGACTCGTTCTACCGTCTGTCCCGATCTCTTGCAAGCAACTTTACCAAGGTGGTGTTGTCTTGATTTTCTTTTCTTTTCTTTTTCTTTTTCTTTCCTTCTTTTCTCCCTCTGGATACACAGATGGAGTCCCTGGAAAGGAAGAATAATGAAAGGCGATGCCGAATGTAATGACGGCTAAAGCCTATTATTCGACATCTCCAGGGACTCCAGATGTCCCACCCATCCCACCCTGTTTCTCTGACAAGTGATAGAGAGCAAGTATCTGGAGGTCCCCCTTATATAGCCATGAGCACCCCTTTTTATTTTTATTTTTGAACAATCACGATAGCAATAAAGAAAGATACACACATCTGGAGTCCCTGGAGATGTCGAATAATAGGCTTTAGCCGTCATTACATTCGGCATCGCCTTTCATTTTCTTTCTTTCTCGTCTCTTTTTTGTTCATTTGAGAAATGGTCAAATGAAATCCAGTAATGTTACATATAATACCAGAATAAATAATATACTCAACTGCTAGCATCCATTCATTAAGCGAATTAGTACCATGAATCCATGTCTACCTCCTGCATGCGAGTAATTCATCTCTTTGCATCTCCTCTTCGCACCAATAGAGCCTCCTACTCTTTCACCCCTGTTCTGATGCACCCTATTTTCATTTCACCTGTTAACAAAGACACCCCAAAGTGAGCGGGAAATGTGGCTATGCGCAAGGCAATATCACAACATTCGATTTTCCCATATGTAAAATCCCGTCTCAGAAACACAGCCGTCTTTTTGTAAATACGTTTTGTTTTTCTTTTTGTTCAGTGACCATTAGTGTACTTTCTTCATTACCAGTGTCTGCTCACATGGTCATGCCATTTAATATTTTGCACAGCCTTTACTTTTCCTATTATGGCGTCAAAGTAAGAAAGGGTGCTCTGATAAACCGAATGCCCTTTTTTTCGGTCGACACAGCCACAGGGTCGCGAAAAAGGCGATGCAATTTTCGCTCTTTCTTTTTTGCCTTCTAAAAAAAGACACTCAAACTAGCAACCTAGGAGACGCCTGCTTGCCTTTTACCAAAATTGCCATATTCCCATGGATACATGTAACATGTAGCATACAGCATGTACTTAGCGCCTATCAAATAAAGAGTCGCGCGGTCTGTCTGTTGCTATTTCGCCTCTCCGCCAGATGGCTGTGATGTATCCCGGCATTGAAAAGTGAGGTTCTCTGCGTTCTATTTTGCTATAGTATCTTTCCCTTTTGATAACCCCGTCTGCTTTTATGCCAGTTTTCGCCTGGCAGTTGGTTCCTTTAAAACAAGCATCCTTTTTCTTATTTTCCCTTTTTCACCTACTTTTTTAACCTATAATAGAAGAACCTGCACTTCCTCTCACCTTTCTTCTCTTCCTTGTCTTGCACCTACAAAACTCCTTCACCTCTCCAAATTGGATCTTACGTCACAACACCCAATCCTCCTCACCTATCCACAAGAAGGAAAAAGGAAAAAAAAGAATGTCATCGAGTAATCGCCCCATCCCGGTTTACAACCAAGCATGCATCGCCGCAGACAGTTCTCGTGCCCAAACCTCGTTCTACCTTGCAGGATCCTCACAACCTGGTCATTTGACCGTCGATTATTTCAACAACTTCCAATCGCCCCCGGCGCCCAACCCGGTCGCTGACCAGACGGATCAACTGGCTTGGGACACTAATGCAAAAAAGTCGTGTTTTACACGGCCTAATCAACAGCTTACCAATCCGTAAGTGTTGAGGCGGGTTGAGGAGAGAGAGAGATGAAGGCAGCGAAATGAAGAGGGAGAGAAAGGAAAGAAAGAAAGAGGGAGCGAAGTGAAGTGAAGTGAAAGAGATGGGGAGATGGGAGAGAAAGAGAGTAGAAAGGGAGAAAGATGAAAGAAGTGAAAAAAAGAGAGTGCGGGATAGAAGTAGAAAATGGAACGAAATGGTCTTGCGTAAAGTAACTTCCCTTGGTCTCTGTTGGTAACACGCATCATTTTTTTTCTATTTTTCTCCTCCCAAAGTGGTATCTATATTGTTCAATTCGGGGTTGGTTCTACGTACATGGCCCTCGCACAAACCAACAACATCGTCTCGAACTCACTCGCCTTTCAAGATATTAGTCTTCCTTACCCCAAACTCTTTGCTTGGACCGGAAAACATGAAGAACATGACATGTTCGTTGTAGCGACAAACATCACGTTGAACTCGAAACCCAATTTGTGGGCGGGCATGCGCCTGGATTTCATTAATACTGCGATGAACTTGCTAAGGTAGGAGAGAGGCTCGCCGACAGAGGATATTGATGCCACTGTGTAATTTGAATAGTTTAATGGCTACAAATGCATGATGTGCCACAGGCTATTTTCAACCTCAAAGATTGACGAACTGTTTGTGGTGGCTATATGCTACAATAGCTTACCTGGGGCGAGCAACCCTATCGATAGCAACCAGGCTCTGCTTGCTCTTGGGACGTACGGATCATTTAACGCTTCCACAACCCAAGGCTACACTACAGTTTTCGACAAGAGCGGAGGAGGACAAATCCAATCTACCGCTGGCAATCTTCAGGCAGCTGTAGGAACCAATGTGCCAGTCGTCTCACTTGATCCTCCTATGGCTGTCAACATGAACGGAATCAGGCTAACCGCGGACGCCATACCCGTCACCATGGAGAACGTTGGCTACATCCTTGACAAGGTAAGTAGTTTCTTTCTTGTGTGCGACACAACAACGTGTTGGGGGTTACAACGAAAAGCTGACATTCCCTGTGATCTTGCTTCCTCTCTCGTCACTAGGCAACCAATGGCTCTACTACCATCTATTCCATCAACCCTAGCCAGTCAAACGTATTATCTACAGTGTACGTCTCAGGACCCTCACTTCCGTTCTCAAACATCTTGGCCGCCTCGGGCCTCAATAGTGGAATCCTTACATACTCTTCCAACGGCACCGTGGCGTCTTTCAACGTCTTTGATGTCAATAGGGGTACTTGGTCCGGAAACGGTCTGATCCCGGCAGCTGTAGTGGATCCTAACTCGACACGTATTGGAGCAATCATCGGAGGCGTTGTTGGAGGTCTCCTTATAATTGCCCTCGTTATCTTCTTCTTCGTCCGACGTCGTCGCCAGGGTGCACAGAAATCAGCTGAAAACGCCGAACTCGCCCATTTGAACTCTGACGAGATCAAGACTTCCGGCTTTGACCAAGGATACGTTCAGTACGACCACGGGTATGTCCAGCACAACCAAGGATACATCCAATACGATCAAGGTTATCAGCACACGCCCGTCTTCTTTCTTCCTCCACCAACGCCTACCAACCATGGCCTAGACGACTCGTACAAGGTGGATGCTTCGGCTAGCCCGACCAATCCCTACGTCAGTCCTACGTCCTACAGAGAATCCGCTTCTCGTCCAGTAGAAAGTCCTGAGATTCTTTTTTCCAGGTCCGTAAAGTTGCCAGTCAGTCATGGCCCTCAGTTTATTCCAAACAGCTCAGCTGCAGCGTCCGATGCTCGGTCTCCTCAACTCGTCTCCAGTACAACTGACAGTGCATAGTGTCTTGTATTGTGCCTTTTCTGTTTATACCCTGCTCTATGCGCAATATAAAAAAGACATTTTCACAACGTTTTCCTAGTGAGAAAAAAGCAGGGTGAACAGAATGATATGCGTGATCTTTGCAAGTTCTTCTCTGTACTGATATATTATATTTCTTTGGATTCGTCTTCGCCCGCCAAAAAAAATGAATGAGATAAGCTGGTTGCAGGAGCCATCCATTATCCACACAACATTCAGTATTAGTCGTTCGCCGTTGAATGCATCTCCTCATGTATTTCTGAACCAGTGTTGAACATAGCCCATTCCCATTGTTTGTTTTGTTTTATGTTCAACTGGAAATATGACTCCATCATACGTCCACAGCGCTTTTTTTTTCTCTTGCCATGCCATGCCAGCGTTTGACTGAGAATGCCAGTGAACACTTGCGTAGCCCTTGTAAGTTCGGCTCCAGAACAAGGGCACGCCATAGCAAGTTGTAGTTTTTCGTTACTAACACAGTCAATAGCACGAAAAGAACCACGCCTCTGTTTGACGCTAAAAAAAAAAAAAAAAAAAAAGGATTATACTTCTAGCAGTCCTATGCCGTACACTCCGATTTACAGCCCGTCGGGGGCTGTAAAAATCCATTTCATATGTTTTGTACAGTCCCCGGATTCTACACCGTGTAAATTTTTCAAAATCTTTTTCGGTCTTTTTTGGTTTTTTTTATGGTGTCAAATCACTTGAAAAATCCCTAAGTGCACGTCTATTGCAAGTATCATCTGATTCATTCTTTAACAATAGTTTCACTATCTAGGCTTTAAATATGCTGAATTAGCTGTTGTTGACGTGTTGAAGTGCCTTTTCGTAGCAGAGTTGGTGCAGCGGACGCATATTGTTATATTTTTAGATCCCACGTTCAATCCTTCATAGTTTCTCTTTTTTTTTTTTGCATGGTTGGATATCGGTGACATCCTTTTTTGATTCGAGACATCCATAGTACGGCTTTGTTACATGTACACATTGTCTCTAGTTACAAGAGTAACTATCTCACCCTTGATATGTGTTAGACAGAGTATTGTGCGTTTTTTTGGTGATGTTATGTTTTAAAACTGTTCTTTTACATAACAAACGAACACTACCTGCACCGTTGCCTTTCATAGACTCCACAATCCACATTTGACATTATTACCTTTATTCTCTACGTGTCACTGTACATTCACATTCTACTTCACTAGGATAGGTAGCTCTCAGTCTTCTACACTATTAATAATAAAACGTAAAGCGAATAACAGGAGGAGTAAGGAATAGTGGCGAGACGAAGAGACAAGGAAAAGAAGAGGCAAGATCGACAAGCAAGAAGAAATGCTGTTTATTATTACAAAGGAGGTTTTTTAGGTGCCATGGAACAGAGGGTGGAGACTAAGTGAGGGTGAGAAGTAGGTGCCATTGTGAATGTGCCATTGTTGATGAAGGTAAAGTGTGTAAGAAACCCTTCAGCGCAGAACCTTGTGTCATGTTTTGAAAATCATAAGTGAGCACCAGAGAACAAGCGACTGAACAAGTGTGCAAGAGAGAAGAAAAAAAGAGGTAAGAAGAAGAAGAGGAAGAAGAGTGCACTAGTGAACAAGAGAGAACGAGAGGAAAAGAAGGAAGAAGCGGATAGATGAATACGTGACCAAGGGGATGTGGAAGAGTACGGTGTAAATGTGTTTAAAAAAACGTAATACTACAACGAGCTTAAAAAGCATGCTAGGCACAAACTGCGAGCATTCATATGTGTTTGTAAGCACCAGGTTGAGGCGTTGGTTTGTCTAGAGGATCCTAGGATGTGAATTTGATTGACTAGGCATAGGATATGAAAGGCTACTTCTGGTGACGAGACTGTTTTAGATCTATTATCCTCATACGACTGGTACAGCGACAGAATGAGAAGTACTGAACAATGTGTCCTTGGAAGAAACTGATTTTTTTTAAAAAAAGGGGCAAAAAATGATGTGCGCATAAAATACAGTGTCGTTGCACCCAAAAACTCCGCTAAATGAGCCCAAGAAACCTTTTCGCCGAAACAATTTTTTTTTACTCAGATCATCGGGATGTAGAATTTCCAGTCCCAGCGGGCCATTATTCTCATTCAAAAAAAAAAAAAAAAATAGCAGCGATTACAATGAAAACAACAGCAATCCTCCATTTAGCTCATTGTACTTGGCGAAAAACCTCTTTTTCTTTGTTCCTCACTTGCTTCCTTCCTCCTATGACACATATTGTTCCTTGCTTATTCCATCATCACCCCTATTGCTCTCTCTCTTGGCGCCGCCGATCCTTAGTACGCAATGGCTTCGCCAAGCGACAGAACAAGGGGAAAATGCCATTCAGTGGGTCTAACAAATGGAGATGGAGTAATGAGCCCGGTGGAGTAATGAACCCGATGGAGAAATTGCAGTGATAAAACTACCTTCCCTCTGCTCGGTTTGTGGATTGCCTGGGCATAATGGAGCTACTTGTCTATCAAAAAATGCGTGCCTCTTTAAAGAGAAGAGAATATGATCTTAATAAACATGGAGGCACTTTATATCTTACGTTTTTGAACAAAGGGGTTTTGCTACAAGAGAAAAAGTTGATCGTTTTATTATACGTCTGTCCTGTGAGTATCTTTAACTTTTCAGCATGTTATACCAAGGCCCTATAACTGGTAACGCAAGTAGGGAATGTGTGCCTTCAAGAAAACTGGGACCGTCATCACAATTGACGATGAGGGAATATTCTTTGGGTTAGTAAAGGTACATGTTAGCGAAGATGAAGTTTTTACGATGTCGATTTATTTCTTCCCTGTGCCTCTGTGATAGATGTAGGTTGAGGGAGTGCGAAGCAATAACACGAGGAAAGGGCAATGGGGAGAGTAGCAAGTGGAGAAGGGGGAAAGTGGAATAGTAAAGGAAGGTGGAAAGGGTAAGGAGAGTGAGGAAAGGATGGGGAATGCAAAGGAGTCGCTGGAACTCAAACAACAATGCATTAAGAGGATTGTTAGATGAAAGTCGGAGCGAGGTTTACCTCTATATGCAAACATTGCAATAAAAGGATGTTGTTTCGCTTTTACCAAAGATCCTGACATTTTTCTGGAAAAATTTACACGGTGTAGAAGCCGGGGACTGTACAAAACATATGAAATGATTTTTTACAGCCCGCAGGGGACTGTAAATTAGAGTGTACGGCACCGGGCGTCAAAAAGTATCATCCAAAAAAAAAAAAAAAAGCATGCAAGAAAGAATGCTGAAAAGGGACGCTCTGACCGCTTTCTTGCATTGTTTTGACTTTTTTTTAAGGCTGTGCCTTGTGGATTCTTGGCAGAAGTTTAACCCTCGCCCTGATTTCTTTTTTTTGGCGGTATTGCTCCTTTTTCTCAGAGGCGACATTTGCGTCTACACCTTTTCTTCGTCCTGGAAATGCCACTTCAAGCAGTGCTTTTCTAAACTAGGCAAAGAAAAGTAAGCCACTGGGTTGTCAGATCCTTTTAAACGATTGTTTCGCTCCCTCTTTCGCCTTCTTTCTTTTCCAACTCACCCAAAATATACTTCCCACTGCTTTTGCCTCCTGCATTTCATCTACTCGCTATTGAGTCCTACATATCTCACCTCCTTCCTCTCCTTTCGTTGTTTTTCCTCCGTTACTCTACCTGCACACTTTCTTTTCCAGCTCAATTCACACTACAGCACCTGCTTTTTTTTTTATTTTATTTTATTTTTCTCCTGTGAGCTTCTCCACATCCCACAGAAATGTCAGCAGGCACACAACCTATCCCTGTTTACAACGAGGCATGCCTCGCTACAGACAGTGCCAGTAACCAAACATACTTTTATCTCGCCGGTTCTCCAAAACCAGGGACTCTTACCGTCCACTCTTTCAACAACTGGGGCTCACCTGCCGAACCCTTTGCGAACCAGACGGATGCTAACGCATGGGGTATAGGCCACAAAAAGCTGTGTTTCATGCAACCGAATCAACTTGTTCCCAACCCGTAAGTACCAAAAATTCAGTGAGGTTGAGATGAGTGACAAAGAAAGACAAGAGTGAGAGAAGAGAGAGAGAGAAGATTGAAAAAAGAGAGAGGAAGGAGATTATGAAAGAAAGTAAGAAGGAAGATGACAAATCTAGAGCGCCGTAGACTTAAAATTGCCTTAGCCTGGCTCGCCTCTAACAGTCCATCATTTATTTGCTCCAATCCCCCTTCTCGTTTTGAAGGAGCGTCTATGTTATTCAATTTGGGGAGATGACATCCAAACTAGGTCTTGTCCGAAAAAACGGCACCATAGATGACCCAGCAGCTTTTCGCAATAACTTCTTTCCGAGCCCAAAACTCTTTGCCTGGAGCGGAAGGTTTAAAGAGCAGGATATGTTCACTGTTGCCGCCCACCGTCTTAACGGCACGACACCGAATGAATGGGCGGGTTTACGGCTGGATTTCCTTGATCTATTCTCAAGCCTTCTAGAGTATGCGCATCAAAAGGAAATATGAGCCACAAATGCTTTGAACCTTCGAAGAATGATGTGTCAGAGTTTGTCCCGTGTTAGAACATGAAAACTAATGACCTGCAATGATGTATGCTATACTAGCTATAAAGTGTCAACAAATCCTATTGATATCGACCAAGCGCTGCTTGCTGTCGGAGCCTACGGATCTTTCAATGACAGCACGTCCCAAGGATATACCGTTGTTTTCGGTCGGAGCGGTGCGGATAGATCGATTAGCGGTGCAGGACAGATCTTCTCGACCAAGGGCAGTCTCCTGCCAATATTGAACGCCAACGTGACTACTGTATCTCTCACTGCTCCAGTGAATGTTAGCATGAATGGGATCACGCTGACTGAAAACGCGATTCCTGTTACTATGGGCAAAAGAGCATACATCCTTGACAAGGTAACTCAAGTTCTCCGTGGTTGAAACTGACGTTTTGAGCTTGCAAACAACCTGCTTACACTCCTTTTTGTTTTTATCTGCTTGCCAGGGGAGCAACAATCTCACGGTTGTCTATTACATCGAACCGGGCACTTCGTCCACATTAAACCTAGTCGATAACGCTGGAGGCTCGCTTCCATTCTCGAGCATATTGGCAGCCTCTGCACTCTACAATGGAATTCTCACGTACTCGTCTAGCAACAACGTGGCAACCTTCAACCTCTTTGACGTGACCGAGAACACTTGGAGAGGGAACGGAGTGGTCTCAAATCCTAAGTCCTCTCCCTCTACTCCCATTGGAGCCATCATCGGAGGCGTTGCAGGCGGTCTTATAGCCATTGTCCTCATAGTCTTTTTTATTCTCCGACGCCGTCGCCAGACCGCCTCAAAGGCATCCTATGGCGTCGAACTTGTCCAGCCGAACTCTGATGAGAACAAGACCACTGGCACCAATCAGGAATATGTGCAATACGATCAGGGATATGTACAATACAACCAAGGGTCCTACGACCAAGGATACCAGCACCCGCCCTCCTTCATTCCTCCTCCGCCAACATCCATCAACCAAGGCGCAGACGACTTGTACAAGGTGGATGCTCCATCTAGCCCGACCAATCCCTATGTCAGCCCTACGTCTTACAGAGACTCCACGTCTTTCCCGCCAGCAAGTCCCGAATCCGTCTTGGCCAAGTCTGCAAGATCGTCGGTTATTCAGAGTCCACAGTACTTTCCAGGCGGTTCCGTTGCTGTGTCCGAAGTCCGCTCCCCTCAAACCGTCCCCAGTAGATCTGCTAGCCCCTAGTTTCGTAGGAGAGGCGATGGTTTTGTTTTGCCCCATGAAATTACCCCTTTTCACGACAAAAAACAATGAAAAAGATTGTTTGCGCAAAAGCAAGTGCCAAACTCTGTCATATGCCGTGGGCCATGGTACAGGTGCATAATAAACCAGCACGGCCACTCAGTTCAATGTATTAAAAAGTCGAATCAAAGAAGTGTTGGTAAACAGCGAGCAAAAAGAGAGACATCGACCTGTCTGCTCACATATGCCCCTTTTTCACAGCAATCCCAATGGCTGTAACATCAAGTACACTCCGAGTGCAGCGCCTTGCGCACGTCAACGGCGCCAATGTTCAATCGATCCCTAACCGAGCTAGCCAAACCTATCAATGTCGAGGGTCTTGTTCAAAAAATAAGGTTATTGGTATCCATTCCACAAAGCATGATGTCTTTATATATTGCCAATGCCTGCCCTCAGCGACACACGGTTTTTATGGGTCCTTTCATCCTATCTATCTCAAAAGTGTCGAGTGTTGAATATCACCAAGCATGGCACAGCTGGGCCTGGATTCTTCTCGTTTACTTTTCTGCACATAGCCAGATGCAAATCGAGGTTACATCGAGGGCGATGTGCTTCCTTTCCTTCTTCCTTTTCTTTTCGAACTATAAAAAGACAGCAGAAGGGGGATGTTTTAAACCTAGAAGTTCTTTTCTTTTCCACCTTGTTCCTGTCCTCCGTGCATGTAAACAAAAAAAAACGTACACACAAACCGTGTCACCGTCTCATTTTTTTATCCGCCAATCCTCGGAGAAATAAGCCATGGCCAATCTGTCTTCTCCTTCCAGCCCCTAGACCTGATATCAGATTCTTTTCTCTGCTTGCGGTATCTTTTTCTTCTATTGGTAACCTACCTTGCGCCATTGTTTTTTATGCCCCCTATTCCCCCTAGGAATCTTCGATCTTATTTTTTTCCCTCGGGTCAAATCATGGGCATGCTCTTTTTCATTTTTAAGCAGAGGGCATCCTCTTGCTTTTTTTCTCACTTTTTCTTCCCTTTCTCGTTTTCAACCTCTTATCGGCCAATCCTCTACTGTTCTTCTTTGCACCATTTCCTCCATACCCTCTATCTTCTCCATTTCACCCACCTCTTCTTCTCACCTTTCACGCACCCCTCGCTTCTTCCCCACTCCAAGTGAACGGATACACCTTTCCCATCCCAACAAATTGCAGCTCGTGTGCTCTCTGTTTCTCCTTCCCTCTCAGATCGCCGATCGCATATTTCTCTCGGCTCACAAACAAATCTTTGACCTTGCGCCTTGTCACACACAAAAAAATGTCCTCAGGAATCCCCGTGTACAACCAGGCATGTCTCGCCACCGACAGCTCAAGCACAACGCCATCATTTTACCTCGTTGGCTCCACTTCTCCTGGATCCCTTGAGGTCAATTACATCAACAACCCAGATTCCACTACATACACCCGGGTCGCGAGTCAGAAAGATCAATCCGCCTGGACCCCCAATGCTGCCAAGTTGTGTTACATCTACCCCTTCGCTATATCCGCCAATCCGTAAGTCGTAAAAGGCGAGAGAAGAAAAAAAAAAAAAAAGACAAATAAAAGTGCTATTTGACAAACCGAAAGGAGGAATAGGCGTAACTAGTCGAACACTCACACACGGATGTTTTTTATCGTATCCCTTTCCCATTTTATAGTGGAATCAACGTTATCCAGTTTGGCTCAGGCTCTACCTACCTCGCCATGGCACAGACCAACAACATAGTTTCTGGTGCGACCTCATTCCACAACACAGGCTTCATGTCTCCCAAGCTCTTCAGCTGGAGCGGCAAGTTTCAAGACTTTGACATGTTCACGGTCGTGGCGAACGATACGGATACGGCGACCGGTAGGCCTGGTACATGGGCAGGTTTGCGTCTCGATTTCCGCGACAATGGGTATAGCATGATCAGGTAAGCAACTCATCAAAAGAAAAGTGATGTCGTGTATTCACCAAAGCCACCATACCTTGGTTATCAACGCGTACGGATGTGCTCACCTAAAACACAATCGTTGCGGGGGGGTTTTTTTACGCTGACAGCTACGGTGTAGGAAACAAGCCTGTCGTTCCCTGGGATGCATTGCTTTCTGTTGGAACGTACGGACAGTATGCGGGTAGCACTGCCCCAGGATTCACAGTTGTTTTCGACAAGAGCAATAAGGGACAGATCTTTTCGACCGAGGGCAACCTCCTAGCAGATATGAACAACACTGTGCCAGTTGTTACTCTTGGTGTTCCGGTGAGTGTCAACATGAATGGGATTACGTTAACCGAGAACGCTATTCCGATCACAATGGGCAATACAGCCTATATCCTCGACAAGGTAACACAAGTTCTATTATCCATGTTGACGCGACTAACAGACAACCATTTAGCTGACATGAATCTACTCGTTTTTTTCTTCATTAACTCCTTTTCCAGGCTTCCAATGGCACGACAGTCATCTACTCGATCAGCCCAGGCGCTTCGTCTACGTTGAACCGCGTCTACAAGACTGGCGACTCCCTTCCATTTGCCAACAACATGGCTGCCGCTGCTCTCAACAACCAGATCCTCACCTACTCTGTCACCAAGAATGTCGCTTACTTTAATGTCTTTGATGTGGCTACAGCGTCCTGGTCAGGGAGTGGTCTTGTCTCTGGACCAGCGGTTGATGCTCCTCCTCCACTTTCTTCAAAGTCTTCGACGCCAATCGGCGCTATTGTGGGTGGAGCTGTTGGAGCTATGCTTGTCATTGCCTTGGCTCTATTCTTCTTTATTCGACGCCGGCGCCAAAGTACTTCCAAATCAGCCAACACCGCCGAACTCGCACAGGCAGGCACCGAAGCGAACAAGAGTGACGGCGCCCAACAAGTAGACGCCCAGCGCTACGATCCAGTATACGTCCAATATGTCCAGCCTCAGTACGACCAAGGATACGCTCAACCTCAACACGATCAAGGATATGTGACTTACGAGCAGGCTCAGGAATATCAGCACGCATCCCCATTTATCCCACCTCCCCCACCCATCAACCAGGACACCAATGTCTCGTACAAGGTCTACCAGCCAGAGACAGTCTCCTCCGCGACCGATAACGATGCTTCGTACAAGGTGCCTCATTCCGACTTGACAGACGCTTCCATGAACAGCCCCACGGTCGTCAACAACTCTCCATACATCAGTCCTGCATCTTACAGGGATTCCTTCCAACCGGGAAGCCCCGAACCTGTCCGTGCCAAAGTGTTGACGAGTACTCAGGGTCCTCAGTTCGTACCCAATGCTCCTGTCGCGGAGTCTGAAGCTCGCTCTCCCCAGGTCGTCCCAAGCTCGATGGTCGGTCATTAGTCGTTTTGTGGGGCTCCCGTCCTGCCAGCTTTTTATGCCCATTCACCTCCTTGTTCATTGAAAATAATAGATTTTTTTATCGTAGCCTTTTGGCGACGGGAATGCAAGTGTGATCGCGGGTGTAGAAGAGGCGGCTGTTTGGTAAAAGTTTCGACGGAAATTAAGGAGCAGGGAGAAAAGTAGACTGATGGTAATGACCAAATGAAAAATGACTGAACGAGAAGGAAGAAAAAGAAGGGTCTTTGCTGGAAATTTGGAAGGATGAAAAAATGCTTGGACTTGATGAACCAAAGCAAACAAGGAAATGCTCATCCCTGTGACCCTTGTCCTACGATACCCTTGACTGTCACGAGTATAGTCGCTGCGTCTCGACCCGTTGAGGTTGATTCTAAACAAAAGGCATGGATGGGTCAAATGGGCACCCTCCTTGTTTTTGTGTGGGCACTGCTTTTTTGTACGCTAAAAAAAGATAAACGCACACAGTTGCACCAAGATTTTGCTTTGATCATCCTGGCCTTCCCCTTTATTTTTTTTACTCTTAGTTCAAGAATGTCCATGTTCTTCCCTGTGCAAACCCAATAACTGCTCGCACTCGACTCCACCCTCTTATTCAGCCACACTAACGTCTACGTGTCCCTCACCACAATGTACTCAACAATCCCCGTTAACAACCAGGCATGCCTTGCCACCAAAAGCTCATGCATCGCGCCGCCAATCTACCTCGTTTGTTCTACCCCCCAAAATCACTAGGAGACAATTACATCAAAAACCCCGGCACGATGACTTACATCCCGGTCGCGAGTAACAGCAATCAATCTGTTTGGAATCCCCCACTACTGGAAAGTTGTGCTTTATCCACCCTTCGCGGAAGCCGTCAATCTGTGACTTTGGATAAAAAAAAAGACGATACCCTATTGTTACTGTGACGGAAAAAAAAAAAAAGAAAAAAAAAAAAAAAAAAGAACGGCGAGGTTTTTGTAACTAACACAAGGTTCACCCTCGTATTAACTTCCTTTTATTGCTTTCTTCCATTCTCTCCTGTAAAGGAATCAAGACTGTGCAGTTCGGTACGTCTCACAAGAATACCAGCACCGGTACCAGAAGCTAAATCTATCATTTCCTTTTGTATCTCTTCCCTCTCAACCAAGCTGGTGTGGATGACCTGCTGTCGTACAAGGTGTCACAATCGATCTCAGCAAAGCCCTCGTCCGTTAGCTCAATGCTCGTGTGTGAGTCCACACACATTAGCACGTAGTACAGGAAGTAGTCTTCCTTTGCACCGAAGAGTCTCAATTCTGTCGTTGCCATGTCTGAGTTTGAGTGGAGTTACATATTGGTCAGAGTCCGCAATATGTTCCCAGTGTTGTGGGTGGTGTAGGATCTGAGGTTCGGTCCCCTCAGTTAGTTCCTATTACTACTTTCATTGAGTGTACCTGACAGACAGAAATAAATAAGGTTGGTTCCGATCAAAGAATTTGCTGGTCTTGTCAGTTAAGACCCTGCTGCAATGGTGGCCGTTTTCTAAGGCTTGGATTAGCATAAATGCAGGAACACATACTCCGAGGATCCATGAACATACAGGCTACGTTTTTGTAATGGTGTCATGGTAGTTTGTTAGTCTGTCTATCTGTCTATCTGTCTGTCGGTCATGCCGGTGCTTTTTTTGTGACACAGCCATCGAGATCTCATAAGTCACACATAAACAGGGGCGGTGCGTGTTTGCTTATGCCCTCCCATGCAATTTTCTTGCTCCGCTAAAAAAGGTGCGCCAATGGCGTGTCTTCTGGCTGGGAGTGCTTTGGCCTCATGTTGTTGTCTTTTCCGATTTGTGTGGCCAGACCCTTCTTTTTTTTCTTCCCGCATGTGCACCCCATTGCAAAAAATGATCCTTGTCCCGTTTACCTTCCTCTTTCTATCATCTACCCCCCTGGCAGGCAGTGAGGGATCTATCGAGGCACACCGACAGACCAAAAACTCGCCTTTTTCTTTTCTTTGCGCGGTCTCTTTTTATTCCATCTCCCTCTCCTTCCTACCCTCGATTGCTTGTACATTGCACCTGTTCATGCCTCCCAAGGAATCGTTCCTTGGGTGTCGCTCTTTTTTTTTTTAAGTTCTTCGTGGTCTCGGTCATGCAGTTTTCGCGAACATATTAAGGCAGTGAGGTCGCACTCCTTCTTCCTCCCTTCTTCTTTTTCTTAATCTTTCCTTTCGACCTCCTTCCACCCCCCACCCCCTCCTTCACCTCTTTCCTCGTCCTCTCTGTGGCTATCTATCTTAATACTCTCGCCATCGTCTTACTTACACCCGCACACCGATATCAACAGCCAATTGCTGTTTGTCTCTCAATTGTCCCCTGTACATACTCTAAAAGACAAAGTAATACTCTTTTATGTCATCCGGCAGTTTCCCCATCCCAGTCTACAACCAAGCCTGTCTAGCAACAGACAGCACCTCGACCTCCCCCTCCTTCTTCCTTGTTGGCTCCTCTTCTCCTGGATCCCTCGAAGTCAACTATGTCAACAACGCCGATGCCACAACCGTCAACCGGGTCGCTACTCAAAACGACCAATCAGCCTGGAGTCCCAACGCCGCTAAACTCTGTTACATCTACCCCTTTGCCACCACTGCCAACCCTGGGTTAAAGATTGTTCAGTTTGGCTCCGGGTCGACTTATATTGCACTTGCTCAGACGAATAACGTTATCTCTGGGGCGGATTTCTTTAACATGACTGGGTTCCCGAGTTCAAAGTTGTTCGGGTGGAGTGGGCGGTTTCAGGACTATGATATGTTTACGGTGGTGACCAACGATACGGATTCGCAGACGCATAAGGTGGGTATGTGGGCTGCGTTCAGGATGAATTTCCGGCAAGATGGGCCAAGTTTGCTCACGTAAGTAATGGGCAGACAAAAAAAAATAAGGAAGTGGCTGGGACTGCTCTGCTTTACAGACGAAAACAAATCGCGCACAGGACCTCTTATTGAACTAAAGTGTGATTTTCATGTTGTGGTATTGATAGATACGACATGGTCCACCAACCAGTTGACACGGACGACGCTATGCTCGTGGTCGGGACATATGGATCTTACTCTGGCAACACATCCCAAGGATACACCATCGTCTTTGACAAAAGCAGCAGAGGACAGATCTTCTCTGCCACGGGCAACCTCCTGGCGAACTTGACCAACTTTGTCCCGACTGTCGCGCTTGGTATCCCTACGGTGGTCAACATGAACGGGATTACATTGTCTCCGAACGCTATACCTATCACTATGGGAAGCGTTGCTTATATCCTCGACAAGGTAAAAGCACAGCCTTTTTGGTCAGCAACGATAGATACTTCTGAGATACATCAGCCATTTGACTAACGTGTGTTTGGTGCCCCATACCTTGTCCCCTTATCTGTCATTGGCAGGAAGCAAACGGCACCACAGCGATCTACACCCTCAACCCAAGTGCATCATCAACACTGGCGCGCGTATACAAAACAGGAGACTCACTCCCTTTCAGTAACAACATGGCAGCCGCAGCCCTCAACAACCAACTCCTCACTTACTCTGTCAACAAAACTGGAGCAAACATCAACACCTTTGACCTAGCGACTAAAACATGGTCCGGAAGTGGTCTTATCAAGATGGTTGATCCCAACCCAAAGTCGTCGGTACCTCTTGGAGCAATCATTGGAGGAGCTGTGGGAGGTCTCTTGGTCATTGCTCTGGCGATCTTCTTGTGTATTCGGTGCCGACGACCACGTCCACGTCCTAGCGCTGAAAAAACCGCAACTGGTGCAGAACTCGCCCCGCTGAGCCCTGAAATGACCAAGATCAATGGCAGTGACCAGGGACTCGGTCATCAACAACAACAGCAAGTCCAGTACGTACCTTACGATCAAGGACAAGTACAATACATTCAAGTACAAACACCGTATGGCCAAGCACAAGGACAAGGACTGGTGCACTACGATCAAGGATATATCCCCTACAACCCAGCATACGAACGTCCCTCTTCCTTTATCCCACCTCCACCACAACAACAACTTACCGAAAACCAGTCTTTAAACGCAACATACAAGAACTACCAGCCTATCATGGAGGAAGCAGGCGGTTCACCAGTAGCAAGCACAGTCCACAGCTCCTCGTATGTCACTCCCGCCTCGTACAGGGACAGTGCTGCTTTGCAAGAGGGGAGCCCCGAATCGACACATATCAAGCCTCTGAGGGCGTCGGTTAGTCAGCAAGCGCCGCAGTTGATTCCTGCGGGGTATGTCGCAGGCTTTGAGACCCGATCTCCACATGCCGTCCCCGATTCACCAATTATCCATTAATACTTTTTCCAATTTTGTTTCTATACCCCTCACTTTTTATTCATAACAACACCATTCCTCCCACCTTCATCACATCTATCATGTCAACCCATAAACAAAATGTTACTTACAAAACATTTATAGAAAAGATGCATTAGCTTGTTTTACCCCTAGACTATGCTCACTGCAAAGAAGTAGCCCAAGTTGATCTGATAAATGTAACTGTTTTGCGCCAAACCACTAGAAACATTCACGTTCCGTCAAATAGGACGACTGCCTCGAGATGTTATTTGGTGAAGGGCGAATAATTTTGATCGCTTTTTTTTTTATTCTAACTAAATTTGGCGTGTTAAATCTATGCACTGTTGCGCAGTTCAATCTGTTCGTTCTTCGGTTTGTCGTCAGACGAGACAACAAGCATCATAAAATCATGACCTTTCTCGCCACTTCACGCACGCCACGACCAACCCTCCAATGCAATTGGTTCCCCTCGCCCTTCAAAAAAAACAAACAAACAGGCGGAGGGCCAACCCGGTAAACATAAAACTGCAGTGTACATGGCTTGGTTCCCTCGCTCATTCTCATTTTTTAGCGTCATGGGCCCCTTTGGGCGTGGCCTAGATCGATCACTTTTCAGCAAGAAAACAAAAATGGTCTTCTACGGCCTCCAAGAAGGAAGGAAGAAGGCATATGAGAAAGATTTCCATTTTCGAAAGATGGTAGCACAATCCTAGAAAAAAAGTGAAAAAGAAATTGCTCACCGTCAAACCCATTGTCACTCTCGTTCTTATCCTTGCCACTCTTGCACCTTATATTTTTTTTTTTTTTTTTTTTTTTTTTACAGGCACCCATCTTTCACCTCTTCTCATTCTTTTCCTCATTGCCCAATCCTTATTTTTTTTTTCGCATAACCAGATTGGGCGCTGAAATTCTGTGAGCCTGTCCTCGTGCTTGTTCTCCCCCTGACTACTCGCCATCGATTCTTCTCCTCTTCCCCCATCCCCGGGTTATGGGGAGAAAAGGGGGATATAGGTATGGGGATGTAGGCAAGGGGACGTAGGTAAGGGGACGTAGGTAGGAGACAATGGGAGTCATCCTTCTTATATGTCCGTTTCCCATCCTTTTCTTTCCGCACAAGAAAAACTGACCATTCCACTTTTGATTCTCCTTTAATCCCTTTCTTTTCCTTCCTTCTCCCCTTCTTCCCTTTCTCCTTTTCGCATATTGGCCCCCCACCTTCAGCCCATATCCCTTAATAACCCTATCTCCATCAAGCTTCTTTCTCCTCCTTCTCACTCCTCCCTTTTTCTCTCCCCCTCATTCCGCCACCCAGCTGTCGTAGGCGACTATGAGCTCCTTACCCGCGTTCAAGGAGGCATGCCTCGCCTCTGGTATGAACAAAGAATCAGTGTATCTTGTGGGATCCGTCAACACAGGAGAGCTTGAAGTCTATACCATTGATATCAGCCTCACCGACGTTACGGATGGCACCTCGACTTTTAAGGCAAAGGATGCCTCCGCTTCGATTTCCTGGAGTCCCAGTCTCCCCAAATACTGTTTTTCTCCCACCTCCGACATGTCCTCCCTCTCCAATAAGTTCGATCTGACCGTCGCCCAGTTTGGAGATAATGCGGCTTTCATGGCTGCGATTGGAAGTGGGCCGCCTGTTTCTGCAGCCGTCCCTGCGCTTGCGGGTGGGTCTCCGAAACTGTTTGCGCTCACTTCGTCCAGTTCCAAGAAGGAGATTTTGAGTGTCTACGTCAAAGGTGACCCAGGACCCGACAGGGCGTGGAGAGGGATGCTTTTGGACCTTGATCAGCCGATGGAGTCTAAGCAGATACGGTAAGTTTTCTTTGAGAGTGGGTGTGTTTGACTGTTTGTGTGAGTTTGTGTGTGTATGAGAGAGAGAGAGAGAGAGAGAGAGAGAGAGAGAGAGAGAGAGAGAGAGAGAGAGAGAAAGTGCAGCAAGAGTGTTCCTAGAGGGAGAATGACAGGCATTAAAAGAAACATAAAGCGACATAAAACTCTTAGCACTCTTTGTTCTCCTGGCACTATGTTGGCTCTGACCTATTCGCCGACGCCCTAATACCCTAATACCCTGAACCATATACAAATATTTCTTATTTTTCCTTTATTTTAACAGTAATGCAGCGAACGCAACAACAAAATCGACCCCGTTGCTTGCTGTAGGGATAACCCCAATTATCTATGGTGCTACAGCACATACCGGGTACTCAGTTATCTTTGACGGAGATGGAAAATCAGGAACGACCTTTGGTGTCATAGGCGACACCACTATCGATGCAGCTAGCAACAAGCCTTTTCTTACTTTTGACAATTCGTTTCCTGTGTCGATGAATGGTAACGTGCTTACCAATAAGGCTGTGCCTGTTTCTATGACAAAAACCTCTTACATCCTGGATCAGGTAAATATCAATCCTTTTGAACTTCAAGGCTTTTTCTACATGTACCCGCCTTCTCGTTGTGATGATTTTGGGATACGATGTCGTTACTAATTGCATATGCGTACATCTTCATTTCTGTTTGCATAGGATCCTGCTACTCGAACCGTAGTTATCTATTCCATAGACGTAGATAACCCCTTCAACGTCGTTGCCAATCTCACCAAGATTACTCCTAGTTCTGGCGGCGGCGCTCCTTTGTACTCCGGAACCCTGGTGGCGACATATCTCCGCAAGACAATCGTCGTCTATACCCTCGACAGCGACAACAAACCCAGTATGAACTCTTTTGACATCGCCACATCAAAATGGAGTGAGGTGAAGGTTAAGGCTGGGTCGTCCTCGGGTGGAGGAGGAGGAGTAGGAGGAGGGCTCAACACAGCATTGTCGATAGTTGTCTATGTGGCCTCGTTCCTGCTGCTTGCTTGCATCATCAGATGCTTCTGGGGCACCATCAAGTCACTGTTCTATTGTATCACTGGCAAACCAAGGAATGATGATGTGCCTGTCGTCCCCGTTCAGCCCATTATCCTTGAGAAGATCGACGAGCCTTCTAAGCCGCAGCAGATCGTCTACATTGACAACAGTGTCAACGTCACTAGCAGCAAGAACGACAACACTGTACACAACAACAGCGTCAACACCGACAACAGTGTGACCAACAACATTGTCAACACCAACAACAGTGTCAATACCAACAACAGTGTGCACAATAACAACAGCGTGAACAACAACAACATCAACAACAGTGTGAACAATAACAACAGTGTTAACAATAACAACAGTGTTAATTATAACAACAGTGTCAACAACAACAGTGTCAATAATCACAGTGTCAACAACAGTGGCAACGTGATGGGAATCCAACCACCGCCTGCAGCAGGAGGAATGTATGCGTTGTCTTCACCTCCTCAAAGCCCCTATTCAACTGGGCAGGAGAGCTACAAGGCGCCGCAGCCTCAATCGCCGAGGTCGTCGTCGTCTTACTACCCGGCACCACCAGCAGCAACACCTTCAACCGTTTTCAGCACCCCTGCACCTCAATACCTGTCCTCCCCCTATGTCCAGCCGCCCTCCTCTCCATCCCCTCAGTACCAAACCAACCCTTCCTTGTACTCTGCCCCTTCCTCTCAATTCCAATCCGCCGCGTCTCCTCCAACACCGATGGCTCCACCTCCTCAGCAGTTATACTCTCCTCCTCCTCAGCACTATGCTGCGTCTCCTCCTCCTCCTCCTCAGCACTACGCTGCGTCGTCTTCCCCTCAACATTATGCTGCGTCGTCTTCCCCTCAGCACTATGCTGCGTCGAATGCCCCTCAGCATTATGCTGCCTCCTCTTCTCCTCAGGTGTATGGTACTCCGGATGGATTACAGCAGCAGCAGCAGCAGCAGCAGCAGTGGCAGCAGTAACCTAATCCTCCAATTGCTCAGCACAGCCCCTCGTTCGGACGTGAATCCCAAATCGCTCCATCACCCCAACGCTGCTCTCACGTCAACATGCGCAAATTATAGTACTGTACAATTAAGAAGATCGAACAAAGAAAAGTACTAAATAAAAAACACAAGACCATAATCGTGGGCTAACCCTTTTTTTCATAGCGGCAACGGCATCCTTTCTTCTGTGAGGAAATAAGGTTATCTGATGCGGCGTTTTGGTTGTTCTTTTGTGTAGACTTAGACAATATCTTATAACATCCTCAGCAGATGTAGGATCAACAACCCTGCCCCTAGACCTAACATTCTGGGCTGTTGTTGTTTCTATTTTATATACTTTGTTGTTATTGATTTACGTGCACAGCCCAAGCGACGCCCTTCTCACCCTTCCTTTTTTTCGTGCTAAAAATTTTCATAATCGACTCTCACCCGGAACATGCTCTGACTTTTTTTTAGTCCTCAGTTGCCTGGCCATGCCTTCTTTTCCAGCATTGAACCCTGGCGGAGTATCTCTCACCTCTGCATTTCCATCACATCTGCATCTATTCCGTCGTGAAATTCCCTCCCCGCTTGCTGTCCCTCACTTGTTGCAACCTTTTTTTTTCTCACTGCTCCCCATGCCCCTTACCACCTTAAAAGTCGGTTATTGAGTGGCGTTTTTTTATACCTCTCTGATGAACCAGTGGCGTCTACCCCTGGTTCCTTTCCATTCTCTTAAGAACAAAGCCAAGAAAGACTCGTTTTTTTTTTCCTTTTTCCTTTTCCTCCTTCCGACCTTCTTGCTGTACCTTCACCTCTCCGTCTCCCCTCCACCTTTCCACCTCTCCGCCTCCCCTTCATTTCCTCTCTCCCCCCTCCTCTTCGTTAGCCGCTCCTGACTGTTATCTGTCCTGCCTTCCTCTCTTCTCACTCCCTTCGCTCATACACCTCCTCCTCGTCCTCCTCGTCCTTTGCATACCATCAACGGCCAGCACACCATTTACTAGCATCAACACTACCTGATATCAAATGGCGGCCAAGAACATCACCATCCCCAGATACACAGCTGCCTGTCTCGCAGCCGACGAAGGCAGCGGTATCTACCTCGTTGGTTCTCCTTCTCCAGGATTAATCGAGCTGAACTTTATCTCTGACCTTTCAGCAAAGACCTTGGATCGAGTCGGGTCCAAACTGGACTCTTCTGTGTGGGCTGCTGGTGCCGGCAAGGCATGCTTTACGTACCCCTACCCGAAGGCTGCAAACAGGTATGTATGATTATTTTCCGCAGAATGAGCACGCAAGCAATTTCTATCGATGAGAACAAAAATGATTCGAATACAAATTGCAAAAAAATATTCGAGCCCACTTGTGTGTTTGACCCGGGACTGACTCCAGTCTCTCATTTACCATGTGTTCTTTCACCTTTATTTCATGTTTTTTTTGAAGAGCAATCCAGATTCTGCAGTTCGGGAGCTACTCGACGTATTTCAGTATCGCATACCCCAATGGCACGATCGAGGACTCGAGTTTCTTCCGTGAGAGGGCTTTTGTCTCGCCTCGTCTTTTCGCATGGTCAGGTAGTTTGGGCGACTATGACATGTTTTCTCTCGTCACCAATTATACCTTTCCTGGATATTCCAACTGGGCCGGTATGCGATTGTCGTTCTTGTCAACCACCGGCAACACCGGCTCCTTGTTTGGGTAAGAATTTCCATTCCTCGAGTAACGGCGTGTTTTTTTTAGTACCGGTTGAGCAGTGTTGGACTGAACCTTACTTTTTGCCCTCCTTGTAACTGTTAGGTACGGACTGACAACTTTTCCCGCGGCCGACCCATTGCTGGCAGTTGGAACCTACACCGCATCGACAGGAGCCCTTTCGTCAGGTTATACAATTGTTTTTGACAAGGCGAACCAGGCCAGAGCGTACTTGACATCGGGAAGCACTACCGCATTTCAGGGATCCGTAGAGTCGGTGATGACTCTTGCACCCTATGTTACAGTCAACATGAACAACATTGTCCTCTCTGCGAACGCTTTGGGCATTACTATGGCAGGAACAGCGTACATCTTGGATAAGGTATATACTTGGAGTATTTGGAGGACATGAGAGATGTAAGACAGGTAAGCAAAGGCTGACACTCTATTTATTGGTATGTAATAGGTTAATAGTGGCAACTACACCGTTATCTACTCGATTACCCCGGGCGCAACTTTTGAGCTCAAGCAAGTCACCGCCAAGGGCGGCGCACCTCTGTTCATACCGTCCATCGCAGGTGCGGCGTACGGGAAGCAGATTGTCACCTACTCTGTGCCTCCTTCTGGTGGCGACGCATACTTCAACAGCTTCGACACCGTTTCAGGAACATGGAGCGGCAGTGGTTTGATCATGATTCCTGGAGACTCTACGACTGGCCCTGATGGAAAGTCCTCAACCCCCATTGGAGCCATTATTGGAGGTGTCGTCGGAGGACTGCTTGTCATCGCTCTTGCAGTCTTCTTCTTTGTCCGTCGCCGTCGTCAGAGCGCCGAGAAATCCACCCCTGCAACCCAGCCAGTCAAGCAGACCTCAGAAATCAACAAGTTTGACGGAGCAAACCATGGTCACACTCAGCCACCAGTTCAACAAATCCAATACGACCAACCTCCTGTCCAGTACGTCCAATACGAGCAGCCACAATCACCTTTCGCCCAAGCGTATCAGGTCCAATACGATCCAAACCAAGGACAGCAAGTTCAGTACAATCTCGCACACACCCAACCGGACCAAGGATACGTTACCTATAACAACCAAGGAGGATACCAGCCACCCACCTTTGTCTCTCCACCCGTCAGTCAACAAAGCTCCGAGACGCCGATGCCAACACCGTATAAGTTGTTCCAGCCAGCTGGTGTTGCTGCCAGCGACTCAGTCGGCTCGCCTATGAGCACGACTGCGTACAGTTCTTCTTCTCCGTATGTCAGTCCTTCTTCCCACAGAGACTCGGTCTACCCTCCAGGAACGCCCGAGTCTTCCCATGCCAAACCGGACAAGACGTCTCTCCCTCAGAGCCCACAGTACGTTCCAACTGCTGGCGAGTCCTAGGTGTCTGAAACCTAACCTTTTAGACCTTCTCAGCTGCGCCGCCCGTCGGTCACTCATCTCTACTGCCTGGCGTTTCTTTATACCCCTCTAGTGGATTGCAAACGGTCTAATAAATCCTTTTCCTCGACATTCTTGATTCGGGTCTGTGCTCCATGCTGCCTAAAAGCCCATCCATCCCATCACCTACATCATTTCCCTTGCATACTTTTTAAAAATACAATAAAAAACCTTACCCACATCGCATGGCGCCAACATGTTTCGCCTCTTATGCGCTTCAAGATAGGCTGTCGCTTCTGTGCGTTCTCAATTGGTCCTGCATCATATTCTGTACCTTATTTTTCAGCGGGCATATGGTTTTTTTAATGTTCACCTTACTTTCGACACATATAATGGTTCTAGACCTCTCCCCAATCATTTCCAGGGAAGGCCAATTCCTCGTTAATTACCTGGCCTTCCTTGTCAACACCTTCCACAGCACGACCATTCGATTGGAACATTGACGAGAGAAAAGGAAGCAGAAACGGCTGTAGAAAATAAATGAAGAATAAACAAAGCAAGACAATACAAACAAACAAACAACAAAGGGGGTATGGTGGCAATGAGCATTGTACCATACCTCATGAATTTTTAAAAAAGTCGACTAAATGACATTTTTCTGCCATATTTGCACAAGGCCAAGAAAAATAACATATACAACACACACCATTGATGGCCCTTTTCCCGCGGCGTTCTCCTCTCTGTTTTCTCGCCGTCCTCTCTCTGTTTTCTCTTTCTGCTTTCTCTCTCTGTTCTCTCTCTCTCTGTCCTCGCTCTCTTCTTTCTGTGCTCTCTCTCGCTCTCGTTTTCTGTTCTCTCTCTGTGGTTTGTTGTTTACCATACCCCCGCATAAATTTGATGTATGCTGCGTGGGTACGATGCGAGCCCATCCCTGTGTTTGTTTGCATGTTTCTTTCTCACTGTCGTCTTACTTTCCCTTCGAACTCTTATCGTACATGCTTCCCTTTGCCATTGTCTGCTCCTCTATTCCTCGCCATCGTGTCCCAGAAATTGAGAAAAGTTTAAATATTTTTAACTTACCACCCATCGAATATCTCTCTTCTTTCTGTCTCTTTCATTCCTTTCCTCATCAATCCTATCCGATCCCTAGCCTCTCTTTTTCGCTCCAAAAAACATATCACCATCAAACTTCCCCTTTTACACCCCTCCTTCAGTCCACGTCGCTATGTCCGACCTACAACCCTACGAGCAAGCGTGTCTCGCCCCTGATCCCTCACAAAATAGGGTATTCCTGGCTGGCACTAAAGATTCATCAGACGGTTACTTGGATGTTAGATCCATCACTTCGTACGATACGGAAACGCCCGCCGTCAACTGGTTCCTTGATGAGCTCAAAGTCAACAAATGGAGAACTTTCTTGCCAAAGTATTGCTTTCCCTTCCCTGCCGAGGTGAACCCTCCCAACGGTGTAGGGAACATCACGATCATACAACTCGGAGACAAGGAATTGCTCATGGCTCCATTTGCAGCTGGAATTTCGGGTCGCTCTTCCTCTCCCGTAATTTTTAAACATCGGCTTGTTTCTCCAAAGCTTGTCGCTCTAAACGGGTTATACGCGACCACAGGTCTGTTCACCGCCTACACAAACACAACCGGAACCAATCAATGGGTGGGAATTCGCATGGATCTGACAAACTCTACCGGCTATACATCCAGGTAAGTTGAGGGACAGGGGGGAGAGGCAACGGGAGACGCTACTTTGCACTTGGCAACAGGAGGTCTGTTCTTAGGAGCCCTATTTTGAACTGAGCCACGTAAATGGCACCGCCCCTTTTTTGTCTTGTCGATAGTGAAATACAACTCCCATCACCACCGGCATCAGTATCAGTTGGCAACCCAACGATTGCTCTGGGAATATACAATACTACATCCTCATCCAGCACCGTTGGATACTCTGTCATTTTTAACGACCAGGGCAAAGGATTCATCTATCGCGCAACAGGCAACGCTTACACCGGTAATCTGACCTTCGAGATACCCACAGAAGTGAAAATGGGTCCCTTTAATCTCACAACGAGCGCCGTACCTGTATCGATGATGGGAACTGGATACCTCTTGGATAAGGCACGTGCTCATTGCCCACTCCTGCGTTCTCTGTTACATGTAACTACTGTAAAAAGTATAGAGGCTGGGAAATCTACTAACACATAATCTTCTTTTAGTCATTCAACGATACCATAATCATCTACTCCATCACTCCTTCCGTGGGCTCCTACATAAACCAGGTTCCCGTCTCCAACAAATCCCCTCCCTTCACAGGAACCCTACTGGCAGCGACGGCGGTGAAGAACTCAATCATCACCTATTCTGTCTCCAAAGACAAGATACCTTATATACATGCCTTCGACACCACGACAGGGACATGGAGCGGCAATGGGATTCCTGCTCCTGAAGGAAAAGGATGGACGGTCCTTAACACAATCTTCACTGTCGTCGCGGCTATAGTCATTATTGGGATCGGTTTCTTTGTCCTCGTATGCTTTGGTAGTTGCGTTGGGGTCTGCAGTGGATGGTTGGACCGGCTGCGAAAGAAAAACATCCCTCAAGAAGTGCCTCTACAGCCAACATTTCTGCCACCGCCGCCGTACAACTTCGACGACGACAACAACAACAACCACAACAACAGAAACAACAGCAACGACAATAGCAACAACAGCAGCGACAACAACAGAAATAACATCAATAGCAGCGATAATAACAACAACAGCAACAACAGCAGCAATAATAACAGCAACAATAAGATCAACAACAGCAGCAGCACCAATACTACCAACAGTTCCAACAGCACCAAAAACACCCAAATCCCGATGGGAGCAGGAAGAAAGAATGGAAGCGAGTCAAAAGCATCCTTGGTTAATTCTCCACACTCTGACTACTATGACGGCGATGTGGACAAGAATGCGTCTCAGGCCAACTTGTCACCACCCAGTCCTACATTTCGACCTCAGCCTATTCCCCCATCGCAGTACGGTTCCCCACGCGCACCCCAGTTCATTCCGCCGCCACGCGCACCCCAAGGAAACCGGCCGGAGCTGTAAGCAGAATCATCATGGTTGTTATAGAACTTACAATAAAAAAAACGAGCAGGTACCGAGCACCAGCTTTGTCTGACCAAATGTGGACATGCTGTGGACCATGTACAGCGTGCTGTACGTCCATTTCGGTAAACATGTATTTCCTATTCTTCACGGCCAAGGAAATAAGGTGAATGCTGAACGACCACAGTAAAATAGAAGGATACCCACACGGACAATGTCTAAGTCTTGCACATCCAGAGAGAGCGGGAGGAGAGAAAAAAGATGAATCACACGTGGCAGTGCTCACACAGAAACGATGGACTAAAAACAGTCCTTATGCAGGCTGTGTCCTATCTCTCTCCTCCCCTATGCCCTCCCTATGCTTTCTTGCCTTTTCATCTCCACCCGGACATACCCTCATTACCTCCTTGATTCCTTGATCCCTTTACTAATTGATATATTGTATTGATTGGGTGGATGGGTCAAGAGCACCTGTCTTGCCGACATCATACCCTTGGTTGGCCCTTAATCTCAAAATAAATCATAAAAAAACAAGGCAGGATATGTCCAATAAGCACCAGCAAAAAAAGATAAAAAAGAAAACAGATGGGCGAAATAAAAAAAAAAGACTTAGTTCCGCTTGCCCTTCATCTTCTTGGCCTTCTTCATCCTGGCCTCGGCCTCGAGTCCTGACACGATGCCCTTGATCTTTGCATTGTCCTCTGTATCTACCCTCTTCCACCATTCAGCAGTATGAGTGATACCAGAATCAAGAATTGCAGTCTCATCAACTGTATACTGTTCAATGTCTCCAGAATCCGGCCTGACAGTGTTGGACGCCACAAACCAATACAGCTCCTCTTATGTCAGTCAAACAAATCACCACCTTTACACCAACTATCGAAGGAGCACCCACATTCAATAGCTTTGACACCACCACAAACACACGGAGAGGGCCTGGAATGATGGCTAGCGGACATTCCAACTCAACTTTCTCTCTGTCACTTGGTGACATTATTGGCGGGGCTGTTGGAGGTCTGCTACTCATCGCTCTTTCCGTGTTTCTGATACTTCAGCTCCGTCGCCGCCGTCGATCGGAGTATACGATGATAGTTGAGACCAAACAGGAACAGGATCACGATCACAGCGATGGCCAACGAATGTTCCCCCTGTACCAAGTTCAACTGCAGCAGCAACAACAAAACCAAGCTGTTTATTGTTCACAGCCTGACCAAGGCTCAATATACAATCAACCCATCCTCTTCCAGGAGCAACCAGTCTATCAGTCGCAGCCCTACTATTCTCATCAAACCAACGAGCAGCATATCGACTCACCTGTGATCCTTGTCTCCGTCTCACCGCCCGTGATTCCCAACGCGTCCTTTACATACGAGCGTTACAGCCAATTTGTCTCTGCTGCGTTCGCAGTTGCCAATCCTGTAATGAGCGCGACTTGTTGAATGAACAGTCATGGTCCATTACCAGTAGCGCCCCTCAAATCAGGAGAAATTTTTTTTAACTTTGTCCAGCAGATGAAAGATATCTCTGCAGAGACCTAGTACTCATTGTCGTGTAAAAAGGGGGAATGCATGAGCAAATGTTAGTGAACCAAATACATTTCTTTTTGTTGTGTTGGATCTAGCTCTCACTCTTTTTTTTATTTCATTGTTTTGTCTGTTTCTGCCTCATTTTCCAGCTTAGTGTGCTGCTTGCGCAGATATAAAATACTCCGTCGGCATTTCCTTCTTACTTTGATTGTGGAAAAGAATGACAGGAAAAAAAAGTTCAACAAAATAGGGCTGGGAGTGCTGTATTTTTTAACTCGCCTCAGCCCTCTGGCGGCGCTTGGGGACTCCGACAGCGCTCGGGGACTCTGCCCCCCCCCCCCCCCCCCCCCTTTCCTCTTTATAATGCAGAGCACAATTGCTTATCGATTTTTATATCCCAACACTGAGAAAAAGAATCGCCCGCTTGCTTGTCTCGCCCTCCTTCGCCCTTGCTCACTTTGTGACTTGAGCGTATTCTCTCTGGACAGTTTTCTTTTTCGTTCCTCTTCCTTCTTACAACTTTTTTACTTCTCGCTTTTCATCTTCCTCTTGTCCAGGTCGTACTCCGTCTTCTCTTTCTCCCTATTTCATACCCCAGTCACATACCCGCCATTTTTCAACCATATAGCCTTCACTCCTTTCTTCTCGTCAAAACAATGAGCATAACGATACCCAACTATCCAAACCCCTGCCTCGCAGCCGACGACGCCAACAACGCCATCTATCTCGTCGGCGTCTCACCAGCAATACAAGGTCGCCTCGAAGTCAACTATGTCAGCATGATCGACGTCAATGCCCCGATCTCATCACCAGTTGGATCCCAAGTCAACACTAACCAATGGTCCAGTGGCGCACCCAAGGCTTGCTTCATTCATCCAGCAACGACCTATGCCAATCGTGTACCGTCCACCACTCTCCTCTAATCTATTTTCGACTACATCGTTCTCACAAGCCCCATGTAATCCCCTCAAAAAGGGCACTGCTAAACAGTCATCTGCTGACCAAACGGAAAACGCTTCTACATCGCCCTCTTTTTATTTGTTCTCCCATAGCCTCTCTCTGTGACTCAGTTCGGCAACAATGTCTCCTATAGCACGCTCATCACGCCCAGTGGCACCATTCTCGGAGGCAGCAAGTTTATTAACTCCTCGTTCGTTTCTCCCAAGCTCTTCGCATTGACGGGTAGCGTTGCGCCATTCGACTGGCTTGTTACTTTGACAACAGATGCAGTTTCTCCCTGGGCTGCTGTTCGACTCAACTTTAGCAACCCAGACAATGACCTCCAGGAGTAAGTTTACCTTAACCTAGCATAGTCCCTATCTTTTTTTCATTTCTCGTTTGCGCAGAGAGCAAGAGTCACTCCTTTTTATACCTAACCATTCATGTTTATTTGCTATTACTCTATCTACTTTTCAACAGCCCTGGACTCACAAACTACCCGACATCGGCGCCATTAATCGCAGTTGGGACCTACTCGACTGTCCCTGGTCCCCCAAGCAAAGGATACGCTGTTGTGTTTGACAAGTTGGGCCAAGGACAGATATTTGCCTCGACAGGCAGTGTTACTGCCACCATAGCCAATGATGTGAATGTTATGGTCTTGAGTGCGCCAACAAACGTTCAAATGAACTCGATCAAACTGACGGATGAAGCGGTGCCTGTAACCATGACCACCACAGGGTATATCCTGGACAAGGTAATAGGTGCAACTGGTTTTCTTTTTAATATTCAGTCATTCATAGCGATAAAGCCTTCTACTAATTCACATTTTTTTTCTTTTTGATTCAGGCACCGGACAACTCAACGGTGATCTACGCCATTACCCCTGAAACGTCGTCTTCCCTCCAGCGCGTCGACACCAAAGGCGGTTCACCTCCTTTCTCGAAATCATATGCCGCAACAGCCCTAAACAAGCAGATCGTTACCTATACCCCCTCCGTTTCCGGCAGCCCTACCATTAACAGTTTCGACACCACCACCCAGACTTGGAGCGGACCTGGACTAATGAACAACAACCTCACTACCGCGGAGCCTTCAGGAGTTCCTATTGGTGCAATCATTGGTGGCGCTGTAGGGGGTCTCGTGGTCATTGCTTTGGCCATCTATTTCTGCGTCCGTCACCGACGCAAGAGCCAATTACAACAACAGAAACCAACAGCACCAGCAATAACAGAGAGCCTTGAGTCGGGTTGGTATGAGGGGCCGAGGACGGCGAATGTCGCTGGCGGCGGCGATTTTGGGGTTCAGAAGGATCAACTACAGGAATTGTCTCAGATGCAGCAGATTCATTACTATCAACCTCAAACCTACGAACAAGTACAAGGGCACTACCCTCCATCCCCCGCGACATTCTTTATCCCTCCTCCACCACCCGTCAACCCAAATGCAGTAAAATCCTTCGAAGTCTACCGCCCCACGTCCATCGCTGAAGCCCCCAGCGAGTCGAACTCCACTCCCTACGGCTCACTATACATCAGCCCCAGCCCTAACGCATACAGGGTCTCGACCATCTCTGCGCAGACGACCCCCGTTGTATCCGCAGCAGAGGTGGCAGCGGTCGCAACAACCAGCAGCCCTGAGTACAGCTATGCGAAATCTCGGGTGTCGTCCTATGGCGGCAGCAGCAACGGCACTCCGTTGAGTCCTCAGTTGTACGCGGAGGATGAGAAGGGCCATGCTCGCTCTCCTCACACTTTTGCGAGTTTGTCACCGAGTGCTAATAATTCTTGACGTGAGAACTTTTTGTTCGTTCGCCTTGGGGTATTCTTTTTCTAGGTACACCAACTATGATCCATACTTTTGTTTTGATACATAAAAACTTGTTTACTCCTATTCTCCGTGTACTTTTCGTCGTTTACCTCTGCTGACACATCTATAACGATGGATTCATCTAAAGTACATACAGGCTGTTTGTACTTTGCATTAGTCCATAGTTATAAAGAAATATGTGTCGATCCTAGAAAGGCAGGTTGATCCTCCCTCTCTTTGCTTTTTGCGCTTCATGTTTGTTTTTGCTCCCCCCTCTTTTTTTTTTTTTTTTCTTTCCCTCCGGTCCTTTTTCACGCTGCTTTCATATTGTTGGTTGTTTTGTTTGCCGTCATGCAAAACCTAGAATTGGTTCATCCTAACCGAATTCAGGAGAGAGAGAGAGAGAGGCGAAGCCATTGGCCTTTTTCTTCCGAAGAGAGGGAGGGAGAGGCAAAGAGAGTGGCCAAGGCTGTGCAAAATTATCAAAAAGCAACAAATCTTCCGAGTGAAAGAACACAAGAGAAGCTGTACCCTGAGCCCAGGCGAAGAAGGAGTAAGAATGGGCACTGCCCTGATAAAACATACAAGAGACGAACAGTGTGGTGAAGGACTGACAATCTCATAAGACAAAAAAGGTCAACAGACAATCAGAAGGAAGGAGGCTGCGAAAATCAATGCATCTATGAAGGTAAACACTGAAAATAAAAATAAACAAGCGCCTCGCCTCTTCTCTCAGCCTGGGGGATGAAGCGTTTGTGTGCATGTTTGCCATGGGTGTAAGGGTGCGCCATTGCCGTATTGGCTGCGTTTCTCGTATGTTTCTTTCTTTAGTCGTCTTGTTCACCCCCCATGCCCTACTTTGCCTATTTCAAGCCCACAGGCCCACCTCGACCGTCTCGTTCCCCTCTCTCGTTTCCCTCTCCCTTGTGGTGATCGACAAAGTGCGTTTCTTCACCTGTTTTTCTTCTGCTGAACATGCATGCTCTCTTTTTTTTTTTTTTTTTTTTTTTTTTTTTTTGTTTGATTTTTATCCCCAATTCCAAACATTCTTTTTTTTCATCTCTCCAAACCTTCTTTCTCCATCGTTCTTGGTCCTCCTTTGCCTACGCCTACGCCACCACCATCTACACTTCTACCCTACTCTGCTTTCTCAGTCTCTCCACTGTACATTCTTACCACTTCAGCCTCCCCCAGTAACGACACATCAACACATACCCTACTTCCTTACACTCTCGCCCTATCCTTTCATCCTCTTATTATTGTTCACCAAAAAAGATGTCCACAGGAGCAGGTATCCCTAGCTACCAGCAAGCCTGTCTGGCCTCCGACACCCGCAACTCCGCCGTCTACCTAGTCGGCGGCTCTAGTTCCGTCGCCGGCTTGCTCGAAGTCAATTACATCTCCCTCACTAACATCAACGCCCCCACCATCCGGTCCATCGGCAGCAACGTTAACACACTCAAATGGGCCGCAGGAGCCCCCAAAGCCTGCTTCCCTGCCCCTTCCTCCGATCAAGCCAATTCCGTCATCAAGGTCATCCAGTTTGGACATGGGGCTTCCTATATGAGTTATATCTCACCCGGGGGAGTTGTTGCTGACCCGACGTCGTTTGCGGGTCTGGAATTTCAGAGTCCAAAGCTGTTTGGGTGGGTGGGGAGTTTTACGACGTCGAATTATAACGTTTTTCATATGTATGCGGTGTCGGCGAGTCCTACGACTCTTGAGCATTCCCATTGGATTAGTCTGAGGTTGAGTTTCCTCACTGAAGGTGGAAGTCTGTCTGAGTAAGTGCGTCGTTTTTGTATTACTGAGATGCTTTGGTGGGAAAGGGAAGTTGAGTAAGATGAGGAATAAGAAATGAGAAACGAGTCGTTATTAATGATTAGGACGCAATCTAACATAAAGCCTACTTCTGACCCTCCAATTTCTAATTGATGTTTGTTTGCTCTCTCTCTCTCCCACTTTCGATGCCTGTTATTGATAGCCAGAATACAGGACTGTACCCGTCAGCGGTCGATCCTCTGCTCTCGGTCGGGACCTATACCCCAACCAGCTCGGGTGATTCCCAGGGATACTCTGTCGTCTTTGACAAGCAGGGCAAAGGGCAGGTATTCACTGCAACCGGAAGTGACCAAGCGACTGTCAACAACACCATCTCAGTGCTCGTCTTGTCCAACCCAGGAAATGTCAACATGAATGGGATTGTGCTCTCTTCCGATGCCGTGAGTGTCACCATGGGCGATACTGGTTATATCTTGGATAAGGTACGACAAAGGTATGTGTTCTATTCTAATGTGACTCAAAGAAATGAATTCTAGTAACTAAACACGTCAAACATATACGCAAACGAATACTTAGTCCAAGGATGCCAACACGATCGTCCTCTATTCAATTACTCCCGGCAGTTCCTCAACCTTACAAAAAGTTTCCAACAACGGCGACGCACCAGCGTTCTTCCCATCCCTCGCAGTAGCTGCCCTCAACAAACAGATCGTCGTCTACTCTGCACCCCCTGGCGGAACCCCATACTTCAACAGCTTTGACACCACCACAGGAACCTGGGGCGGAATCAACCTCATCCACGCACCCGGACCATCAGGTTCAAAATCAGTAGGCGCGATCATTGGAGGCGTCGTTGGAGGTCTGCTTGTGATCGCCCTCCTTGCCTTCTTGTTTTTCCGTCGCCGTAACAACCGAAGGCGTAAAGCAGCCGCTGCTTCTATCGCCAATGCAAACGCCGATAAATATGCACCAGAACCATCTAACGAAGGCATGACAGAGCTTGATAACGGAGGAATGGTCGTCCCTATTGAAGGACAGGTCTGGCAGGGTCAACAACAACAACAATTGCCGCAACAAGCCGGATACAACTACCAACCTCCTATCTTCGACCCATACGCTCAGGTCCAGAAACCCGATGAGCCTTTGTATGTACCCTACCGGCCTCCAACAAAGTTCTTTGAACCGTACGGAGGTAACCAGGCTATTGGCTTGCCTGTGAACTATGATACGACTGGGTCGCAGTCCAGCGCTCCTGTCTATTCTGCGTCACCTTTTGTCAGCCCCGGAGTTTTCCGTACAGAGCCAGAACCACAAAACCAACAGCAACATTATTCACCGGTGCAGCAGCAGCAACAGCAACACCACTACTCGCCAATTCAACAACAGCAACAGTACCAGGACCAGCAACATTTCTCGCCGGAGCCAGCTTACGATTATCCTATGGAAATGGGCGCGCCTATCAGCGGTGCCTCCAAGAGCCCTCAATTCATCCCCCAGCTTTGATTGTCACCCTGCATCCTTGAACATATCTCTTTCGTAGTTACTTTATAAATAGTAATAATCATGACCAGTCCTACCCTTTGTCTCTTACGCGCGCTGGAGTAGGGCAGCCGTAATGGTCGCGACGAACAGTCAAGAAGTAAAGTGGTCACAGTCGAGTTAAGGGGATGTAAACAAAGATTAATTAAACGCGTCCCTGCGAGTCTGGTCTGACTTGCCACCAGTTTTTTGTTGTTTTTTGTTTTTTCCCTCCCTTTTCGCTGTTCTCCTCATCCCCTCTCCCTCTCTTCATCCACATAAAGACGCCATGGCAAACACTATCGCACAGGAGGCCTCCCAGGACCGGATCAACTACTACGTCAACTTCCTCGACAGCGACGTACGTCTCTCTTCTGTTTCTACACTGTCTCAGCCGACATCAAACGAATACGCGCATCATTCATACTTCACACTTTCGAAGAAAACAATGAACTAAGCAACCTTCATTTGTTGTTACTTTTTATCGCATTGACAAACATAGCTGGGTGTCAATGAGTACAAGAATGAGATTCGCTCCATGCTCAGCACCGGTGCGAAGCGTCTTGTCGTCAGCTTGGACCGTCTCCGTGACGACAGCCCTGCTGAGACTGCAAAGTATGCTATCCTTTTTATTTCTCAGGAACCTGCTGCAATAAGCTTTTTGCTTGTAGAAGGCTTGTTTTTTTTTTCTCTATGAAACGTCTCAAAACGAACAGTTTATAACCGTTTCCCTTCTTTTCGCTGTGTGTGCGAATAGGTTGATGAACTCACCTATGGAGTATATTCCCGACTTTACAAAGGCGTTGACACAGATCGCAGAAACCATTCAGCCTGACGACACCGGCGATCGTGTCTTGTATATTGGTCTCAAGGGAAGCTTTGGAGACCACCATGTCAACCCCAGGACATTGCGTGCCAAGCACTTGGGAAAGCTTGTCTGTCTGGAGGGAATCGTCACTCGCTGTAAGTCATTGCCATACTCGACGCTTGCATGGGAATTTATTGCACTTTTATTAGTACCTTGGACGAGGGTACTTACCAGAACGCCCTCTTGATAAATAGGCGGCTTGGTTAGACCCAAGGTCATTCACAGTGTGCACTACTGCCCCACAACCGAGAACTTCCACGAGAAGAGCTATGTGGACGGCACAATGATGACGAGCGAGATGGCGACAGGATCGGCATACCTTCAGACCGACGATGATGGCAACCCCCTGGAGACCGAGTTCGGTATGTCGACCTATCGTGACCACCAAAGCATATCGATTCAGGAAATGCCCGAGCGTGCGCCCGCCGGCCAGCTGCCTCGTAGTATCGATGTCTTGCTGGATGATGATTTGGTTGACAAGGTCAAGCCTGGTGATCGTATCCAGGTTGTTGGTGTCTACAGAACTTTGGGAAGCAGGGATGCCAAGTCCACTTCATCTACCTTCAAGTAAGTGCCATTGATGGAGTGTTACAGACAGAGCGCGATTGTTTTGTTTGTTGATGCGATGCCATTTATATCTAACCTCCATTTTTTTATTTTTTTAGGACCGTTATTCTCGCCAACTACATTACCACATTCGCAGGAAAGGCGGGCAACGGAATCGCTCAGCCTTCTATCACGGACTCAGATATCGAAAACATCAAGAAACTGGCAAAGAGAAAGAAGGCCTTTGAGATCCTGTCCAATTCTCTTGCTCCTTCCATCTACGGACACGATTACATCAAGAAGGCTGTCTTCTTGATGTTACTTGGAGGGATGGAGAAGAACTTGAGCAACGGGACCCATATCAGAGGGTACATTATTAATTTTTTGTATTTCAGTGTGTTGTTTCTGAACGTTGAGACCAACATGTTTCGAAATACTAACGTGCGCTATGCCTCATTGTTAATAGAGATATCAACATTCTTATGGTTGGTGATCCATCTACAGCCAAGTCGCAGGTTCTGCGATTTGTCCTCAACACTGCCCCTCTCGCCATTGCCACCACTGGACGCGGATCTTCGGGAGTCGGTTTAACTGCTGCTGTCACTACGGACAAGGAGACTGGAGAGCGCAAGTTGGAGGCTGGAGCCATGGTGTTGGCCGATAGGGGTATTGTCTGTATCGATGAGTTCGACAAGATGTCGGATGTGGACAGAGTCGCCATTCACGAAGTTATGGAACAGCAGACCGTTACCATTGCTAAGGCTGGAATTCACACCTCGCTCAACGCTCGTTGCAGTGTCATCGCTGCTGCCAACCCTATCTATGGACAATATGACGAGGGTATCCCTGCCCATCGCAACATTGCCCTCCCTGACTCGCTCTTGTCCCGTTTCGATTTGTTATTTGTCGTCACTGACAAGCCCGAGGAGAGTCGTGATCGTCAGATCTCGGAGCACATCCTTCGCATGCATCGTTACCTCCCTCCCGGCGTTGAAGAAGGTAAGAGTTGGTAGTCTTTCTTTCTTCAAGGTATCGTGTTCTTCGTGATATTGACAGTAACTAATGATATCGCTTACATGCTCGATGAATCAATAGGCGCTCCTATCCCTGACAATGTTACTCAGAACTTGGACTGCGGCGCTGATGAGGAGGTTGTCAAGGATACGCCTGTTTACGAAAAGTACAATGAGTTGATTCACGGAGGTATGCAGTCCAAGTCTGCCCAGAAGAACATTGTTTCGATGCCCTTCCTCAAGAAATATATCCACTACGCCAAGTCCCGTATCAAGCCTGTCCTCACTCAGGGAGCTGCTGACAAGATTGCCAACGAATATACCAACATCCGTAACCAGGCTCTCGAGGACTCTCAGAAGGTAACAGTCGCTTCAATACTTTGTTCACATATTTTGTATTGGGAGCATGAAATTGAACCAGGAAACTGACAATGTCAATATTCTTGTGGAATGTAGGTTGCCCCTGCGACTGCCCGTACATTGGAGACATTGATTCGTATTGCGACTGCCCACGCCAAGGCTCGTTTGTCGAACTTTGTTCAGGATCAGGATGCTACTGCTGCGATCGACATTCTCAAGTTTGCGCTGTTCAAGGAGGCACCCAAGCCCAAGTCGCGCAGCAAGAGGGCCCGTATGGACCAGTCGATGATGGGCGAGTCGGACAGCGACGATAGCGATGATGATGATGAGGATCGTCCTAACCCACGGGTGTCAGTTAACGGCTCGAGGAGATCCGGCGGCCGTGGCGGTGCTGCCTCTGCTACTGCCTCCAAGGGCAAGACCCCTCTGAGAGCATCAAACAGCAACCAGGACGATGTGGAGATGATGGATGTTGATGAGGCAGCGGATGAGATTGAGGAGGAGCTGTTGGCGACTCGTCGGGCCTCTCGTCGTTCACAGAACTCGGCGTCGTCGAATATTCCTTCGCAGGGCTCGTCGACGAATCAGCAGCCTGCTGGACGGTATGTCCCTGGTGGGGCGATCCACCCTAGCAGAATGGCGCTGTTCAAGAGCAGGATCAACGTGTTGTTGATGAGCTCTGATGGCAGTGCTGTGCAGTTTGAGGATGCGCTTAGTACTGTGAACAAGAAGTTGGAGATCAGCGAGCTCTTTGGACCTGCTGAGGCGACAGCCATCCTTGAGAAGTTGGGCGACGAGAACAAGATCATGTTCACTGGTACCGAGATCTACTTGATCTAAGCTTGGATTGACGGTGGTGGTAGAATATCAGGAGGAGATAATGAAATCTTTTTTTTTTGTTGCTAGACACTTGAGCATAGGAGAGGAGTAATTGTAAAAAACAACATATCACGAATAATAATTAAACAGCTTCTCGTTCTTTACAGTACGTGAAAGATGAGTGAATGGTGGTGCTACATTAGTGCTTTAATGTCTTGTGTCTATTTGCCTATTAGGAGCGATAGAAGTGTCTATTGTGATTTGAAATCGCTAGGTCCAATTGCCTTATTGAAAACGCTGGATGACCTTCTTGGGCAAGAAGCGACCCCACATACGAAGAACAACCTTCTTGAAATATGGACGACGTCCAGCGACGGTGGCGACGGTCAAGAGGACACAGGAGTAGAGGGGAAGGGTTGTGCAGAGGTATGCGAATCGGAAGGACCAGGGACCTTCTTTCATCGAGCCATCTAATTGGAACACTTTTTTTTTTTTGTATTAGAGTTGAATTTGGAAGAGAGAAAGAGGTCAGTTTTCTGGGGTGAAGTTGAGGTTGATTTTTATTTTTTTTTTGTAAGCTGGGAGAAGTAACGAAAAGAAAGAAATAGATGAGATCAAGTCTGGGTTTCTTACCTTCTTTGAGGATGGGCTTTACGACCATGACGGTTGAGCTTCCAGTGACAGCAAACACGCCCTGTTTTTTTTTGTACAGTCGGGAGATAAGAGATGATCAGTGTGGTTAGAATACAAGGCATGAAGAGTGTAAATAGATGGATTTTATGGGTGCAGCAACGCACTGCTGCATTGTCCACGAATCCAGGGGCATATCAGATGGAGTTTGGATATTTGAAGGAGAAGGAAGGAAGGGAGGGAAGGCGATGAGAACATCTGAGCTGATATCTTTCATTTTTTTCTTTTTCCCCTTTTTGAGAACGAAAGAAGCAGAAAGAATAAGAAAATCATCCAATCGTAAAATCCTTCTCCATGTGAATGAGGGCGATCGAGTCAGGTACAGCTCGTACTCTCTCTCTTTCTCTCTCTCTCTCTCACACACACACACACACATTCTCACAAATCAGGTATCACACACAAAGAACAAACAAACAACCACGCAACATTATCCTCTCGATTGTAGAGCCTGAATCCTCCTCTCACATCTCCTGGTTGCTTGTTAAAGTGAAGCAAGTAAAGAAAGAGGCTTACCATGATGATCGTCCACTCCTTCCACCAATTGAAGCTGAACCGGACCTTAGTCATCTCCTCGTGAAACGACAACGGCACCGTCCTTCCTGCTGTTGCTGCTGTTACCGTTGCTGAAGCTACTCTTGATGTGCTTGAAGAGGATTCCTCGGCCAAGACTCGGGCCGCTGTTGCTGTTGCTGACGAGGATGAACTGGGAGGGGAGGGCAGGGAGGTGTATGATCGTGAAAGAACTGATGTCTTGGACTGTTTTGCGGGTAGTGATGATGAAGAGAAGAAGAAGGAGGTGGAGGGGGCCGATCCGTTGTTAGAAGTAGCTGCGGGTCGGGTGGAGGAAGTGAAAAGGGACCGGGTAGAGGATCGGTTGAGGAGGTATGATCGAAGTGGGGATGTTGTTGTGACGGTGGAGAGGTGTCTTGAGGATTGGGCTGCGGATTGGAAGGATCGGCTCAGGAGGAGGGAGTGTGCAGAGCAGGAGGAGGAGGAGGAGGAGAAGGAGACAGTTCCTTGGCCAAGTCGCCAGGTAGAAGCCGAGAGGGCTGTGCGAGAGAACATTGTTGAGAGGAAGTAAAATTAGGAATTGAGGTGAGGCCGAGTGAATAAGAATGAGGAAGGAAACAAGGAAGAGATGGGGTTGATGAAGGAAATAAGGAAGTAAGAAGAAAGAGAAAAGGAAAGAAGTCTGATGTGTGAAGGGGAATTGCGCAAGAGGAATGTCAGGGACCCTGAACAAGGTTGTCTTGCGGACCGTTAACTTGTGAAGGAGGAGGAAGTGTTTTGAACGAGTCCTTACTTTCTGTGATAAAAAAGCCACCCAGGGGATCCCCCCCCCTCCTTTTGTGACGGTTGAGGACGATGGGAGAGTCAGCAATAAGGAGGCGAAGAACGAATATGAACGCGCGTACTTTCTGCTTCCTCTTCTTCACACCTAACAACATAAACTCAAGTCATCGCAAACAATGGTCAACGCAACATCAACAGCAAATGGAATTAACCTTGACCAAGAGACTCGCAGCAAGGAGATTGTCGCCAGCCTCAGGGGATTCCTCAAACACCAAACGTGAGTTGTTGTCCGTCTTATTCAACTCACCTTTGTCCATCACTTTGGGAGCGGGTATGAGCATCAGCAAGGGGAAGAAGTACTCATCTCCTTTTTACTTACGTCGTTACTATCGATAGAGAGCGTGTCTCTTTGTACAAGGAATTCAACGAGTAAGTCGCAGGTCAGGATGCAGCTTTCCAATAATTCAAGGAAACTGGCCTCATATGTGCCACCCAAAGATGCTAAATACAACTTCATTTCGCAACACGATAGTGCTTTCAAGGAGTATGTGGCAAAGCGGATGACACAAGAAGAATACGCTACCATCTGCAGGATCGTCACCGAGGGATTCGTAGAATTGTCAATCGAGATTCTGGCACTGGAGGCACACCTCGGCGGACCTGCTCACGCAAGCACCATCAACGCCTTGGCACCTCCCACTACCGCAACAGCAACAAATGGTCCATCAGCATCAGAGCAATCGCCAGCCAACATCAGCAGCAGACGGAACTATTCTTTGGATTCACCAGAACACGCACAAATGATTCGTGAGGTCCAGTTGCTTGAGAAACAGAAGCTGGCACTGACAGTCCAAGGACAAAAGTGGGTTTTGGAGAAGGAGGCCCAGGAGGCTCAGGATATTAAGGATCAGGAAGCAGAGTTGCAGGCAGATCGGGTTGTTGGTAACGACGAGGAGGAGGGTGAGGGAGCAGGACGGATTGAATCGGAGGTTCAGACTACAGCTGTTCATGATCCCGAGGGCCAGACACCGCCGCAGGGTGCTTCTGCTGCAGTTGCTAATGGAAGTATTAAGTTGACGGTTGAGGATTGGCAAGCCAAGGTGGACGAAAACCGTGACAGGTATGTTATAACTTGAAGGAGTAAGTTATTACAAGCTACGTTTTTTTGGAAACCAAAGTCGTACAGGCTTATCTGACACTGACCTCTCGTTCTGCTTTGCTTGTGTAGCTTGAACGAGATTATAGAGGAGATCAATGACAAGTTAGCCGATATCCAAGAAGCGATTGCTGTTCTTGTTATATAGAATTACCGTTCGCTTTCAGGAATAAATTATACTGAAAAAAATACGAGGTATTACTAATTCGCTGGCAATGCGGGTTTATATGTGGAGAAGAGGTATGGAGAGATATTATTACGACAAGCGACATGAACCATGCGATTATTTTCAGCTCAGGATCAGGATCTGCTGCAATCTCATTCGATCAATTGAGCAACATGGGCGGTCTACAGAAGATTTCTTTTCTTGAGAGATCCCAAGTTGGTCCCCCCTTCCTTTTGATGACGACTGACTAACCTCCAGTCGCACCACGCCCTCATTTACGCGACATAATTGGATACTCGTATGTTGTGCAAGGTAGCAGTTGTCGTGTTGCTACTGCATGAAGTTGACATTGGTTATCATAAGCTTGTCGTGTTGTTGTCGGCTTGCTTATGTGCCAAAAGGGCGAAACAAAACGCGACCTCCCCATTTCAATTGTCGTTCATCGCATAATTGAAACCTAAGAAAAATAACAAAAAAAAAAAAAAAAAAAAAAAAAAAAAGAAAAAGAGTGCCTTTCCCTGGTAAAGCTGAAGATGATATCTCAGAATTTCTCGACGTTCCATGATCCCTTTCCGCGTTAGAGGGAGTAGTAACAGTACTGTAGAGTACGAGAAAGAAAGGAAAAGGTGACCCCGTTTTTAGCTGGGAGCGGTCGTCGGACCAGAGGATGCATCCCACCCTTTTCTCTCTCTCCCCTTGATCAGTCCTGTAGAAAGATGGGTAGACCAAGAGACAAGGAAAGAGAGAGTGTGCGTATAAAAAAAAAAAAAAGTTGAATACTTTATTTAACTGGTATGTCTAGTCCAGACAGCTCCTTGGACTTTGTCCCTTACTGAGTCCCCCTCACTCTGAGATGTTATCTCATCGTCGTCTTCACAGGTGTGCCTCCTTTGTGTCTCCACTCCCTCTCTGCCTGTCCCTGAACTCCAAAATCAATTGGACAAACGAGAGCCAGCAGCACAATATGACACTCACTATCGTCCCTTGCTTTTTTTTCACTCCGTTTCTCTCGTTCCCCTCTCACCTTTCTTACCCATTCTTCCCAGCATGGCTCACCCAACTTTCTTTTTTCCCTTCACGTACTTCAAGTAAAAAGTAAAGCATATTTCTTCTGCCGCGTCTTACTTTTTAACCTCTCTCTTTCTTTCTCCTCCTTTCTTCGCCATTGTTCATCTTTTTCGCTTCTCTATTCCTCAGGCACTACTACTCTTCCCAATCCTCGCTGTGAAATACGCCACTCGCCTTTATTACCAACCTTCGTTCTCATCCATTTGCACCTCATCTCCTCTTCCTGATTCATTCTTTATCTTCTTTCCCTCTCTCTCTCCCACTTCGTCTACCTTTCTCTTTCCCAACCTCTCGAATAACAACTCAAACGTACTATCTATGGCTCTTTTCAGCAAGTTCTTCGGCCTCGTCGCCACCCCGACTGGTGCCCCCATCCTCGGTCTAGTCTATGCAGCCATCGGCCTCGTCTTTGCGATTCTCTGTTTTGGTCGCTGTATGTTGCACAACCTTTTAATTGCTCAATTACAATATTTGGATCTGGTCAAAATTACACGCCAACCCCATTGTCCATGTGTGCAGAGAACGGCATACCTCACACTTTTGAGGCTGCCTTCCACGACTTTCAAACTGCAACAAGAACCCACTTCATACAATACTTTTGTCGTTATCATACCATTCTCCCCTCAACTTTCTCCTTCATCTCCTCTCCCCCTTTTACTTGACAAAATCTCAGCTCTTCTCTCCTCCCCTCTCCTTCCCCACTACTCTTCGAGGACTTCTATTACAGTAACCACAAAAAACACCTCCTGAATGTGACAGCCTCCTTGTCGAGGTTTCCGGGAATTCTCTTTGAAGGAGACATGAGGATTTTCAAACACGCCATACAAAAAGGGTCATAGGGAAGAACGACAGTCTGGAGAAACCGTCCCCGACTTCGCATACATTGGGTTACCGGGGACTGCATTCGTGATTATATTTGTGAATATAGTCACTCAATTGCGTTTGGGACAACGCCACAGTCCACTCTTGGAGCGCGAACAATTAAGCAGTAACACACGGCCATGCCCCTAATCCTTGTCCATCTCGTTTTTTTTTGCGTTCCCCTCTTCTAATCAATGGGCCGATAGGGATCATGCCGCATGCTGCACTTGATCTTACCCTCCCTTGGGCAATCGTCACCCTGCTTCTTCTCGTCACAGGTGTTTACGGCTACTGGGGCACCACCAAGGTAAACTTCCTCGCCATGGACATGTTTTCTCTTGCTATGTCACTCTTAATTGGAAAGGTAAATAGCACATATGTATCTAACACACTCTCTCTCTGCATCTTCTAATTGACATACATAAAACAGGGTAGCATCTGGCACAAACGCCAATTCGTTTCTGCGTCGTGGGGATTTCTTCTCATGTATCTTTGCTGGGCCATTGTCTATATCGCCGTCGAAAACACCCACATAGAAAAGGTCAACCGTGACTGTGAGGAGCGTAACCCTGACTGGGATGATGGCCGGTGCGAGGAGAGCCGCCAGTCGACTGTCACGATCGCGACGGTCTTTGTAACGATTGGGATGGTCCTAGGTATCTACTTCACACTGGTGGTGTCGCGATGGGTCAGTGGTCTTGAGTGGGAGGCGCACTTGGAGGAAGAGGAGCGGTTAGAGAAGTGGCGCCGCGGTGAGCTTGAGAAACCTCATGATACCATCATTGACCTGTAGATCTGTAGTTATCTATGTATCCTTATCATCTAGTCGTTTTTAGTAAACTTAACCCCAAACCCTGAGGAAACGGCACCTTCAAGTGCTGACCAGTGATGAAATGGAAGAATCTAGGATCGTATATTTAATCCATATCTTCTCATGCCACAGTCACGGCAACATTTTTTTCTTGACCTAGCGCAGAGTCCACATTCAAACTTCTTAGAAAGGATCTGATCGTTGGTCTCCTTTTTTTTTTTTCTTTTTCTTTTTAATTTGCTCCTCTTCACTCATTCCTATACCTCATCAATCCCCTTTGCACCCCCACAGCAGGATTACAACCATGAGCGACCAAAACGACAACACCTCCCCTCCCACCGCAAAGCTCTCAGGATTGAGCCTCAACCCCAACGCCGGCTCATTCGTCCCCCGTGTTGCCGCAAAGCCCTTTGTCCCCTCATGGATGCCCCCACCCGCTGCCGCTGCTGCTCCCCCCGCAGCAGCCACCTCTTCGGGAATCGACTTCAACCGCCCTCCTCCCGCCGCAGTCCTCAACAAGGCTGTTGAGACTCCTGCTCCTGCCTCCTCGGGTATCGACTTCAACCGCCCTCCTCCTGCTGCGGTCTTGAACAAGACCGTTGAGGCTCCCAAGCCTGTCACCCCCGTCCCTGTTGTCAAGCCTGCCTCGCCTGCCCCTGCTGCTGCTGCTGCCCCCGCGGTTGCTGCCCCCAAGAAGCCTTCTGCCCCCAAGGCCGCTGCTGCCCCCGCTGCTGCCCCTGCTGCTGCTGCTGAGGTCGAGGAGGAGGAGGTCGTCGATCAGGAGACTTTGACTGAGTTCTTTGGCAAGGAGCACATGAACGTCATCTTTATTGGACACGTCGATGCTGGAAAGTCGACCATGGGAGGACGTATCTTGTAAGTGTGTAGCAGTGAGACTCATTGCTTAATTTTTTATCATGGCGCGTCAAATTGGTGCTGTTGGCAAATGATGGTGCATTTTTTTTGTTATGTGCGGGCAAGGAACTCTAATGCAAAGCCAATGACGACTGAACGTGGACTATCGTTTCTCCTAACCGCTTTATTGTACCACATTGTTTTCTAATGTTATCGGTCGATAGGGAGGCTTCTGGAATGATTGATCAGAGAACTTTGGAAAAGTACGAGAAGGACGCCAAGGAGGCTGGACGTGACTCCTGGTATTTGTCTTGGGCTTTGGATACCAACGCCGAGGAGCGTGCCAAGGTACGCCTATCATTTTATCCGTTTTTGGAAACTGGATAACTGCGGATAATCTAGGACTGGATACAACTACGCCTCAGGACAAAACACTGACATCATGTACTTTTACGTTTTCTTTGGACGATTGTAGGGTAAGACTGTCGAGTGCGGACGTGCTTACTTTGAGACCGATGTCCGCCGTTATACCATTTTGGATGCCCCTGGACACAAGACCTATGTTCCCAGCATGATCGGAGGAGCTGCCCAGGCTGACTGCGCCGTCTTGGTCATCTCGGCACGTAAGGGAGAGTTCGAGACTGGATTCGAAAACGGTGGACAGACCAGGGAGCACGCTCAGTTGGCCAAGAGCGGTGGTGTCAACAAGTTGATTGTTGTCATCAACAAGATGGACGACCCCACCGTCCAGTGGTCTAAGGAGAGATACGATGAGTGTGTCACCAAGCTGACTCCTTTCTTGAAGGCCAACGGCTACAACATGAAGGCTGATGTCACCTTCATGCCCGTCTCTGGATACACTGGAGCTAACATCAAGAAGGGAATCGATCCTAAGGACTGCACCTGGTACAACGGACCTTCGCTGTTGAACTTCCTCGACACCCTCAAGATTGCCGACCGCAAGCTCAACGCTCCCCTCCGCATGCCCATCAGTGAAAAGTACAAGGACATGGGTACCATCGTTGTCGGAAAGATCGAGGCCGGTTCCATCAAGAAGGGTGCTCAGCTCGTGATGATGCCCAACTCTGTCAAGGTCGAGGTTCAACAGATCTACAACGAGCTCGAGGAGGAGATTCCAATGGCCGCTGTCGGTGATAACATTCGTCTCCGTCTCCGTGGAATCGAAGAAGAAGTACGTTCTCTTTGCTATTGTTTTCGCGGGAGAAAGCATGGATGAGAAAGGCAATCAGGATACCATCGTTGTTTTTTATTGGTAACTAACGAAACATCTACTGCATAATGTACACCATTATTAGGATATCCTTATCGGTTTCGTCCTCTGCAGCCCCAAGAACCCTATTCACGTTGTCTCCAAGTTTGAGGCACAGTTGGGAATCTTGGACCACAAGAACATCATCTGCGCAGGATACACAGCTGTGTTGCATATTCATAATGCGATTGAGGAGATTACGTTATCTGCGATGCTCCACTTGATCGACAAGAAGACTGGACGCAAGTCGAAGAAGCCCCCACAGTTCTTGAAGAAGGGCCAGCAGGGTATTGTGATGATCGAGACCGCAGGACCCCTCTGTGTCGAGACCTTTACTGATGCCCCCCGTATGGGCCGCTTCACCCTCCGTGACGAGGGCAAGACCATTGCCATTGGAAAGATTACCAAGCTCCACTTTGCCGAGGACGCTTAAATTACTGCATAGTAGGAGACATGATACATTTTTTTCACATAATACAACACAGATTCGTAGATGCAACAGAAACGAGTTTTCATGAGTGAAGTAGGAGTGATGGCATCTTTTTTTCCTTTCTCTTTGCTTCCAACAAACACCCTCACCTCCACGTCCCAACCGCCACGTAGCTCACACATGGACATACAAACAGACTCCGTACTCGGAGTTTAGTTCGACCTACGAGGCACCAGCAACACCTCTTCAACAACAACGAACTCATCTCCTGCAACTGCAGCATAACGAACAGTCGTCGCAGTCGTCGCAGCAGCAGCCGGAAGCTAATTCGACCCATACAACACCGACTGTTGATAGAAAGACCGGTGATAACGACGACGCAGACGATAACAAATACAGACGACGAGCAGAGTCGCCTGGAAGTACAAAGTCAGGCAGGAGCTACTCACTTGTGTAGCACGACGACGAGGGGGGAAAAAGTACGCGATTTGTAATTTCTTCCAGAAAGTATTCATCAAACTTAAGGCAGAGCACTCGCAGAAGGTTCAACTCCAGTATGTAGACCCGTTGGACCAAGACGAACAGATGCTGCTGTATGATTTGAGATTTATGGTGGGGTTTGAAGCGCCGTTGGAGGTGCTGAGCGAGACGAGGATTCAAAGGAAGCTGCAGTATTTACGGGAGCCAAGGGATCTGTACTGTCAGTTAACTCAACGACAGCAGCAACCGCGTCAGCGACTGCGGCGCCAGCGGTCTTGTCAGTCGGTCAGTGTCGACTTGGGCAACACAACTATCCACCCTTGGCATCAACTTAAGTGGCAAAATGGCACAGTTAGTCCTCGACAGACACACGCGCACACACCCACATATACACACACATACAGAACCTTAGGTGTTTTCAGCGAAGCTAATTCTTTTTGCGCATGCATTAAACGATCGCAAAGTTCAAAAACGCGTCCGTGACCCGCTATCATCTATCACGCTACTCGTTTCTTTTTTTTTCAACTGCTAAATGAATAAAGAACCTAGCGTTGACGGTGATCTCGACTAAACGTCGATGTGATATCACTATGGTCGTTGTCCTCTTTGAAACGAGCTCTCTCTCCTTTTCAAAGCCTAGGGGACCCCCTAGAATGAACGCATCATGACACGCCCCTCCTTCTCGCTCGCGTATAAAAGCAACTTTTTTCATCAAAAAAAACACCAACAACACCTCAATCCAGCACACACCAACTCACAAACACCCAAAACCTCAACACACAAACAAAACAACAACCAACAATGTCGAACATTTCCGAGAAGGTCACCAACACCGCCAACTCCTACATCGGCGGCGCAAAGCAGACCATCGGCGAGACCATCGGTAACACCAACCTCGCTGCCTCCGGTGCCCAGCAGAAGGCCCAAGCCGACGCTGCCACAAAGGCAGCCACCGCCAAGGCCCACACTGAGGGACTCGGACATAAGGCCCAGGGAGAGGTCCAGCAAAATGTTGGATCCCTGACTGGGAACACTAGTATGGAGGCGCGTGGACACGCTAATGAGGCTCGCGGCGATATCCAGCGTAAAGTCTAAGAGCTGAGAGGTAGATCTTGCAGGCCTGCATGACTTTATTCATTGCCCGCATGCTTGATTTCTTTTTTTCTTTTTCGGTCCCCACGCCCTTCCTCCCCCCTTCCCTTTAATGAACCAGTTCAGAACTTGAATCCACACACAAACAAACAAACAAAAACACAAACACACAAACTCTGTACATAATAAATCTTTACCCTCTCCTTCCAATGACCTCGTGTGTGTGCTATCAAGTCCACTTATCCCTCCTTCGTCACCCACTCTGAGATATCGACGAGCGAATATATCGACGAGCGAATGAAAGCGCTTCCTTTCCACGCCCATTCATGCAAAAACACAGCAACTATTCGTTTTTGTTTTTTTTTTTTTTGTTTTTTTTGTTTTTTTTGTTTTTTTTGTGTGTTTTTTTTTCGTCAATGATCTCATAATGATCAACAGTTTTATCGAATGTCGTATCGGGTTTGAGGCATTGGGCAAAAACAGAAAAAGAAAAAGAAAGAAAAAGGAGCTGCTGGATGTGTGGGTCACCTACCACTCCACTCCCTCGTCTTGTGGTATTACATCAATTGGATTAAGGTCCTCTGTGTTCACTGCGTGAGCTGGAGAGCAGGGGAGGGAGACCCAGCCAGCCAATTGCATAAACTCTAAATTCATTACCACATGAACCGTCATTTTTCTCCTCTCTCGCTTTTCGTGCGTGTCGCGAGAGAAAAAAAATCAGATAAAAAGGAACAGCTCGCACTAATTTTTTTTCCCACCATCAAACAAACTTCCACCCAAACGCACAAACACGCAAACACGCAAACACAAAAATCAAAAGCAATACCTTTTAACCCCCCACAATGACCGACAGACTCTCCAACACTTACAACTCTGCCATGGGCGGCGCCAAGCAGACCATCGGTGAGACCATCGGTAACACCAACCTCGCTGCCTCCGGTGCCCAGCAGAAGGCTCAGGCCGATGCCGCCCAGAAGGCTGCCGATGCCAAGACCCACTCCGAGGGTATTGGCCACAAGGTCCAGGGTGAGGTCCAGCAGAATGTCGGATCTTTGACCGGAAACACCAGCATGGAGGCTCGTGGCCACGCCAATGAGGCTCGTGGTGATCTCGAGCGCAAGGTTTAAAAAACCTCGCCGGCTCCTCTTCTCAAGAGTGCGTACCTGGTCCCTCCCTTAAGAACCGTTGTTTTTTTCGCACATCCGAAACGAACAAACAATTTGTATATAATAAAATCTCCTCTTCACTTATCCTTTTTTGAACGAGTGTGCTTGAAATGGTCCCTAGCAGACCGGATGCAGATGAGAAGGACAGTGAAAGAGAACGAGCAAGTAAAAAAAAAAAAAAAAAGTGGTACCGAGGTATATTTTAGCTTTTGAAACACATATCGATAACCGCAAGAGAAAAAAAAGAATCTAACGCGCGGTGAGGTGTGTGTGCTTTTGCTTTGTTCCCTCCCAAAGGAAAATTACACAATATGATGTTGAAACAAACAAAAATCAACAATACCGAGAATATTATTTATTTTTTTCTGAGTGAGGTGAGTGTGTGTATGTGGGGACAAGCCAGCCGTGACCACAATATGTTTGTGTGTAACACGAAAACATTTGAAGGGGTGACCCAAATCGATCGGGGGTGGACTTTGCACCGTCAACCAGTCCTTTCAAATGTGACAATCCGTGTGTGCGATGACCGAATCGCGCGATTGCTTTTTTTTTGTCCTCTTTCTCGTCTGCTTTCACCTACGTACATGCGTACGTAGAAAGAGGGCGAAGTTACAGTGTGAGAAGGTGAGCCCCTAGATGGGTCACCGTCACTTTAATTATGTCATCGTGATAGCATTCGATAAACCCACCCTCTTTGACGATGCAAGCCCCTCTATGTAGAACAGTGATCTCATCACATTGTAATGATAATGGTTACCCACCCTCCTCACCTTCAAGGGTCCTCCTTCCAGAAACGAATATAAAACGAGGCGACTTCCCGCACATTTTTTTTTTCTATCATCAACCAAACACAAACACACTCAACACAACTCAACCCAACAAACACACATTACTCCAACATGACCGACAGAATCTCCAACACCTTCAACTCCACCGTCGGCGGCGCCAAGCAGACCATCGGCGAGACCATCGGAAACAACAACCTTGCCGCCTCTGGTGCCCAGCAGAAGGCCCAGGCCGACGCCGCCCAGAAGGCCGCTGATGCCAAGACCAACGCCGAAGGTGTCGGCCACAAGGTCCAGGGCAACATCCAGCAGAACGTCGGATCGCTCACTGGCAACACTAGCATGGAGGCTCGCGGACATGCCAACGAGGTCCGTGGCGATCTCGAGCGCAAGGTCTAAACTCAAGCGTAACCTCCCGGTCCCAAGAGCATTTGCTTTTAGCAACCAGTCAATATTTTGTACATAATAAACCTTTCTTTACACCTTATATATCTTCTTTCCTTCCCGAGCGCGTGATTGTTGAGCTATGGATGTGCCAGGACATGAAGAGAAATGGCTTGAATCGAAGGTTGATGCTAAAGACACAAGATTACACCCCTTTGTCCCCGACTCTGAGTAATCATTTTGACGCTTGTTACAGTAAAGAGAAGCTCCCTGCACGTATACGCTCGCTCGCATAATCTTCTCAATCATAGCAACTCTCTCAACAGAATAATTCTCAACGAATAAAAAATAAACCTCACATAACGGAGGCATGCCACTTTATGTGAGACAAGAAAAAAAAAATGTTATTCAGGCACAAGTTTGGTATGTTCTTTTGGTCGTTAACGAGTTGTGTCTAAGATATTATAAACCATTCAAGGCTTAAGTCGATCGGGCATAACCCTGCACTGTCAACCGAGCCCCTTCGAGTGATGGTCCTTGCGTCGATGACCGAATCGCGCTTTCGTTCTCTTGCGTATTCCCTGTCATTAACACGTACAGTCGACGTCTGTACATGTACGTAGAAAAATGGCGAAGTTGCAAAGGAAAGGAGGGGGGAGAGGTCCTTGGGTGGACGCCATCATTTTAATTATGTCACACTGATTACATTCAATGAACCCACTTCCTTGGCAACCTGACACGACCCCGTAGGAAATATAGTGATATCATTAAACGTAATGATAATGGTTAACCACCCTCCTCATCTTCACTGGTCCTCTCTCTCCAGAAACGAATATAAAAAGAGACGACTTCCCGCACTTTTCTTTTCTCTCACCAACAACTAAAACACACACACACACACTCAACCCAACCCAAACACACACAAACACTACTACAACATGACTGACAGAATCTCCAACACCGCAAACTCCTACATCGGCGGCGCCAAGCAGACCATCGGCGAGACCATCGGAAACAACAACCTCGCTGCCTCTGGTGCCCAGCAGAAGGCCCAGGCCGACGCCGCCCAGAAGGCTGCCGATGCCAAGACCCACGCCGAGGGTGTCGGCCACAAGGTCCAGGGCGAGGTCCAGCAGAATGTCGGATCCTTGACCGGAAACACTAGCATGGAGGCTCGTGGACACGCCAACGAAGTCCGTGGTGACTTGGAGCGCAAGGTCTAAATCACAACCTCCGGCCGTTCAGCACTTTTTTGTACATAATAAACCATTATTTTTTTGCCTACTATTTTTTTTTCTCAAATGTATGTTGAACGTTGAGCGCGGTTGATGTGTCAATGAGGATGCAAGGGAAGCAAGAAAGATAGGGGCGAGCAAAAACAAAAAATCAAAATGAGACAGAAAATGTGAAAGCCATGAGTTTGAACCCCTTTGGTGTCCTGTACAGTAGAATCATCGCTGTTGTGATGCCCAGAATAAAAATTCATCCCAGCATGTTTTTTGTATGCATCGTTACGCCAAGGGCCACTATCTTTATGAAAAAAAAGTTGCGCGACGCTGCATTGAAGAAAGTGTATTATGGTTAAGAGGATATTTTTCCTTCCATAGTGGAAAGGCTCAGGCACTGGTTTGAATGCGCCATCATTTTCTTTAGTGAACTGGCTAACCAAATCGACCTTAGCGCACGATGCGAGTGGGGAATGCATGTGAGAGCAAAAGCCAAGTCATGAGCAGTTGTGTCCATGATACACACCATTCAAAGATAGAATTAATCCGGGGGCGTAACCCTGCATCGTCAACCGAATCCAAAGTGACGATTCTCGAGTGTGATGACCGAATCGCGTTGTTGCTCACCTGCTTTCAGCTTTGTTCTTTTTTCACGTATTTGCACTTGTACGTAGAAAAAAGGCGAAGTTGCAGAGGGTGGGCGAGAGAGGCCCCTGGGAGGTCGCCGTCATTTTAATTATGTCACACTGATTACATTCGATGAACCCACTTGCATGACACCCTTACACGACCCCGTAGAAAATATAGTGATATCATTAAACGTAGCGATAATGGTTACCCACCCTCCTGACCTTCAAGGGTCCTCTCTCCAGAAACGAATATAAAAAGAGGCGACTTCCCGCACATTTTTTTTTTCTATCATCAACCAAACACAAACACACTAAACCCAACTCAACCCAACAAACACACATTACTCCAACATGACCGACAGAATCTCCAACACCTTCAACTCCACCGTCGGTGGCGCCAAGCAGACCATCGGTGAGACCATCGGAAACAACAACCTCGCTGCCTCCGGTGCCCAGCAGAAGGCTCAGGCCGACGCCGCCCAGAAGGCTGCCGATGCCAAGACCCACGCCGAGGGTGTCGGCCACAAGGTCCAGGGCGAGGTCCAGCAGAATGTCGGATCCTTGACCGGAAACACTAGCATGGAGGCTCGCGGACATGCCAACGAGGTCCGTGGCGATCTCGAGCGCAAGGTTTAAACTACACGATCTGAACCGCCTATCCTCAAGACCCTCCACCCACTCTTCCTGAGGGCTTAAGCTGTACATAACCTTTCTGTAATAAAACACACTTTTTCCGATTACCTATGGTCTCTCTTTTAAATATTATTTCGCATATGAGGAACGAAAGAGCAGTGAGAACTACAATGGGCCTTTTAAACAAAGCAAAGAACGTGTCCCCTTCCTTCTATTTTGCTTTTATCGCGCCTTAGTCATTTTCCAAAAAAAAAAAAAAAAAAAAAAAAAAAAGAAAGAATATGATACCCCACTGCCTTCTTCTTCCCATGTCCAGGAAGCAATTGCCATGTTCTAGCAAGCAGATCGAAGCAGCGTCCATGTCTCTTTCTTTGTTCGTTCAAAAAGGCAAAGGGCTCACAAGATTTTTGCGTTGGACCTGGCTCTAACCAAATCTGAAGAACAAATGTCAAGCCGATCTCAGATCTGTTCCTGTGCCCTGCTTTTATTGGGCGGGGACTACTGCACACACACACACTCCTCCTCTCATAAAAAAAAAATAGAAGACAAACACGTCAATATGCCATCATTTACTCCTTTTCCATCACAGCCCATTGATTGGTCTCGAGAGTCGTTTTCTTCGCCTGGTAACTAAACTTCTTTTTGCAGTTTAATGCACTACCAAGGCAAATATTTTCGATCACGACTTTACTCTAATTTGATGACATCAAGGTTTGCCTTGGCGTCATAGCACCCCAACCCCCCCCCCCCCCCTTTCCCAAAAGTTCCCTCTTTTTTTTCTTCTCATCACCCATAATCAAGAAAAGCGGACACAACTCGTATCCATGACGGCATTTATCCTCACCGCTACTTACCAGCTCACCTCTTCGAGGTTTTATAAAAATACATAAAAGCACCACCCCACACGCTCCTCTTCTTTACAACCCATCAATCTATAATCCAATCCAATCAACCAACGCCCCTCTCACGCGACTCTACAACCTCACCAACACACTCAAAAACTAAACACCAACAAAAACAAAAATAAGATGACCGACAGACTCGCCAACACTACTAACGCCTACATCGGCGCCGCAAAGCAAGCCATCGGAAACACCTTCGGTAACCCCACCCTCGCCGCCACCGGTGCCCAACAACAATCCCAAGCCGAGTCTGCCCAAAAGGCCGCCGACGCCAAGACCCATGCCCAAGGAGTCGGCCACAAAGTTGAAGGACAGCTCCAGGAAACTGTCGGATCCTTGACGGGGGACAAGAGTGTGGAGGCTCGCGGGAACGCTAATGAGGTCCGTGGTGATCTCGAGCGCAAGGTTTAAAAAAAAAAAAAAGCCTAAAGCCCTCTTCTTTTCAGCCGACATTGTCACCCTTCCATCTCGCCCCCCCTTTTTTTTTTGGCGACCTGTACATACGAAGCAACTTGTAATAAACATTCTTTTTCGAAACATCATTTGCATTTGCGTACGCTCAAGTGAATCGTAGTTGATGGACAAAAATATGTATTATTGGTGGTGTATTTCCATTCATCTGAGTAAAGATGCGTATGCGTGAAGGTCGTGGATGTGTTTTTTTTTTGTTTGTGGTTGTAAAAAAAAAAACGTGTATGAGGGTGGGGTGTATGCTTTTGCGTTGTGTTTGTGGTGGGTAATATGTGAGTGTGTGGTACTGAATGTTGTATGTGTTCAATAAAAAAATAACAAAAAAGAGAGGAACGTCATTACTTGACGCACTGTTGTCGTGTCGCGTCCTGTCGTTGAAAAGTATCTGGTCGTTGAACAGTATCCTGTCGTGAGTATCCTGACAATGAGGTATTCTTAGAAGGTGCTCCAAGACCAGTCGTGAGGGACTGAAGGCATTGGCATGTTTGACGTGTCTAGAAACATGGACAAAAGACCAAGTATTGATGTTAGAGACGTGGGACCAAACCAATAGAAACAGCTATGTATGAACACAGCGTCCAGGTCTGTCATTGCAACCTTCATTACCTTGAACGGGCCGTGTCTTGATAGCGATATTTTCCGATGCTGACTTTGGGAGCCTCATCACATCTATGTGTAAAATGATAGACAGGAGGTTAATCAACAGGTTCCAAAAGGTTCGCTCCAAAAAGAAAGATGTTGTATGAAAACACTGAGAAGAGATGCTAATTACCATCGCGACCCAGAGTCTCGTTGGAAGAGGTGCTGCCTGCAAGAAGTCCGTCTGGGATATGTCCAGTGTTCTTGCGAGTAGGCGACAATCCTGCTGGCTTGCTCTGAGGTGAACCCTTGAGGGTCGAGTACTCGCTGGGGATGTGGCTGTCTGAAACAGATCCAAAGGTTCCCCTTGCGCTCTGTTGGCTGGTAAAGGTTGTGCCGTTGGAGGGGATCAAGCCTTGCCACTGCTCATAGGCTTCGAAGCATCCTGTACAGGCTCTGCTGGTAACGCCCATGGCCGGGTTGAAATCCAATGCCTGATCCAGAGGAACAGCTTTTGAGCAATGAGCGCTGCAAAAGATATCGCCGCATCTAATATGAAATGAATGGGGATTGGTGCATGCAAGGGAAGAATGAGTTGGGTGGTTCCGGAGCAATTGAGAGATACGATAATCGAGATACAGAGACAGATTCGAGTTTCAAGACAGAAGCAAATGAAGAATGAAAAGAAGCTAAATAAAAAACAAACATACCTCCTGCAGTGGTGTCGGCGGTCAAAGAAGCCAAACTCGCGGAGACAGCCTGGCCTGGTGCAGACCTGGGTGCTGCTGTCTGGCTGTGGACAGAGTAATGTACAGTACAAGTAAAGTGGAATAGAATTATAATTATCGGATCAGTTGTCCGTCTCTCTTTTTTTTTTTTTTTTTTTGACTTCAATTGCCATGTGGGGAAAAAGGAGCCTTCCTTCCTTTCGGAACAACTACGAACAAGGGTGAGTATGTTGTTTATTATTACCTTCCAGTGGGCACGGCCGGGACCAGTTGCATTCAAATGGGCTTCGTTACGGTCGGACCGGTGAGAACTCATGAGAGGGGCCGAGACAATGCGTTGATGCGACGCATTAGCACCAGCCCGACGAGCGACTGGGCTTTTAACACCGCTGGGACTTGGCTTTCCGGTAGGCGAGGACGAGACGGAGGCTGACTGGTAGAGTCGTTGGGTATCGGGTCTAGGGGAGGTATGTGGTTGTTGCTGTTGTTGTTGCTGCAGCAGGCGTTGTTGATGTTCCCGTTGCTGCTGTTCCAGAACAGCCTGTCGGTACTGCGGCGGGAGCTGCGAGTGCTTGCTTTCGATCTCTTGTAACGTCGGGGGTGCAGCAAGGGCCTGTTGTTGTTGTTGTTGCTGCTGCTGCTTTTGTTGTTGTTCAAGGAGGGCTTGCCTGTACTCTGGCGGGAGTTGTGAGTGTTGCTGCTGTTCTGGCTGGGTCATGGTTGTAGCGGTTGTAGTGTTTGTGAGGTGGGACTTGTCTAGTTCCCCTCGAGTCAAGTGGGTGGGGCGCTGTTTCCTGGTGAGCGAGTAGACGTCCATGTAGAAAAGGAAAGGATGTGTGAAATGGGAGGAAGGGTGGGTGAGTGAAGAAGGGAGAGGAATGAAAGGGGAAAGAAAAGAAAAGAAGAAAGAGAGGGGAAGGAAGGGAGTGAGTAAGAATGGGGTGTGACAAAGAAGAAAAGAAGAAAAAAAAGGGACGAAAGGGAAAGAAAGAAACAACCAAAGAGAGAATCGTTTTTATCCGTACGAGTACCCATCCCTGCCTTTACCTTCTTTTGCTTCCTTGCTCTATCGGTCTCAAAACACTTCAGGGAGACCCCAGAGTGACAGCCCCCCAAAATCCAATCCCAGAACTAGCATTCACAAGTACCTTGAACCATGTACCTCTCTTCTCTCACTCTCGCTTCCTTCTAAACTTCTACCAATCGAATCTGAAGGGGTCCTTGTTGATGCAAGTGTGCGTAAGAACTATTCTTGCCCCGCCTTTTTTTTTTTTTTTTTTGTTGTCTTTTTCATCTCTACGACAACAGACCATTGCGTCTGTTGTTAATCCTGTTGTCGTTTGTTGGTTGTTCAATGAGGAGCGGGCAACACATTGGATGCTCGTATGCACATCTTCTCTGGTGCTAAAACGAACAACAATAGCAACAACTTGATCAAGAATTACAACTACAGTCAGACCAACAAAGTACTGTACATCCATCCCTGCCCTTCCTTTCCTCTTTTCTGTTTCTCTCTTCCGCCCTGTCCCCTTGTCGTTTTCACCTAGAAACGAAGAGGAAAAAAGAGGGGGGGGGGGGGGGGCACAAAGAGAGAGAGAGAGAGAGGGAAAGATGGACGTGAGGGGTGTGTGTGTTGTTGTGTTTGTTTATTGTGTTGGTTGGTTGTGTGGCCATTGCGTTCCCGCAGGCTTCTCACTGCTTCTTTTCCTTCAAGTTCAATCCGATCCTGAGACACATCCAGGGGCCAAATTGGACAGTAGCAAAAACGATCAAAACAAACCAAACAACTCACTTGCTTCTTTCTCCCTCCAAAAGTACAACGCGCAAACACATCTTTTACCATCCCATTTAAGTACGATGAGAACAATACCACAACCACTCAATCCTAATTTTACTTTCTTCGTTTTGTTTTTCTTCCCTTGTGAAGAATACCTCCAATGTCCTATGGATAAGCCAACAAGGAACTGGATGAAAACAAGGGGGGAGTGAGGGAAGACTATCGTCGGTTGCAAATTTGATCCCTCATTTCCTTTCCAACCTCACCTCCCAGGGCACTCCGCTTTCTTCGCGAAGTTGCCTTTTTTTCTATTAGTGCCAAGGCGCTAATTCTGTTACCCATTGATCGCGTTACAACCTTCCTTGGCTCATCCATGGCTTACCCATTGGTATTTGGCTCTAAGCACAGCTGCTGGGGGATTGGGTAATGTTTGCTAGATGTTTATTCAAGAGTCGACGAGACACTGAAGTGCGAGTTTGCCCTCAGTTGCGAATCTCCAAAAGTTCAACGTCAAAGATGAGGTTGGAGAGACCAGGAATGACGGGGGGCATACCGCGAGCACCGTACCCATAGTCGTAGGTAATGTGCAGCACAGCCCTCTCTCCTACCGACATCAATGGGACACCTAATATGCACCATCGGGTTATTTTGGTTGTTGCAGATATAATAATGAGTAGGTGGACAAGGTGAACATTGTGGAATTGTTTGAACAAGAGAAAGGAGTAGATATAGCGAAATGTAAATAATATGCAGTGAATGAACGAGATGATTTAACGGGTAAAGTCCATTCGGACGATATCATCATCAGCGAACCCCCTCCCCTCTCTTCTTCTTCCTTTTCTTTCTTTTCGTTGTTCCCTTTTTGTCCCTTGTGCATGCTGCACCTCCCCCTGGCACACCGTCATTGTTGATGGTGTTTTTATCTATTGTTATTGGTTGTTGGCTGGGGTTCTTTTTTTTTGAACTACGGTTGGGTTGCAAATGTCGTGTGCACAATCGAAAGGGTATAAAAGGAGCGATGAAAGAGACGCGATATAAAATTACCTTTCTCCCAGCCCTTAATAACACGTCCGACTCCGATCGGGGTGACAAAGGGCTCGCCCCGGTCCCTTGACGAATCGAACTTGCGGCCATTCTCAAGCTGCATATTGGCATCGGCATTGGCATTGGTAGGAATGAAGGAAAGAAAGAATAAGTACATTTTTTTGTTGTTAGGGATAGGCGGTGTAGTATAGTTACTGTACATGGTCGTCCACTTACTGTGCCGGTGTCTAGGTAGGTATATGTACATTGACAATAACATAGGAACAAAGGCGTTAGCTGATGATATCGATCCGATATATTCGTCTGATATCAGTGCAAAAGTGTTCATCAATATAGCACGACCCTTTTGATCCTATATGATTAAATAACAAATAAATAACATACAGTGCATGACAACGGTCTGTCCTGGCTGAGGGAAGTTGATTCCGTCTCCAGGGGTGATGGTCTTCTTGGTGACTCCCATAGCTAACAGGTGAATGTAATGTAATGTAGTGTAATGAAGAGAAAGAAAAAAAAAAAAAAAAAGAAGCTGATCTCTTTCCCTAGCTTCCTTGCTTCGCTTCTTCCCTCCTTCCCTGCTACGCAAAACCGCCGTCACTTTTTTTTTTTTTCTTTTTCAATTCGCAGTAATCGTTTATTTCCTTTTTCAAGGTTGTTGTTGTATCCTAGTCCTGTACTTGTAGTATCGGATGTCTTTTCTTCCATTCTCTACTTCAGCCTACCTTCTCTCCTTCCCTTCCCTTTTTCTTCTCTTTCCCCATCCTTACCTCCCCTTACTTTTCTTTTTTTCTTTCTTTGAACCCTTTTCCTCTTCTATCATCCATTGGCATTTCTCACTCGAGTCCTCTATCCATCACCTGACCCTCCTTCCCCTTCCTTCTTTCCCGCCTTCTCTCCGACACCTCAACCTTCAACCTTCGACCTTCGACCAGTCTGGCACCCTCCGGTACCTGGGACAACTGCCACCCCTCTCGCCTTCTCCCACTTTCTCACACTCTTTCTCACTCCACAACCTACAACCAACCAACCAGGACACACCTTTTTGTCGAATGACCCCTTGTTTCCCCCGTGGTCTCTCCATCAGAACCAGTCCACACCTACTCCTCTGAATCACTCTTTTCTTCACCTCACAACAGGACACACACACACACACTTTGGACTTCAACAGTCTCCTTCCTTCCCGCCCGACTCGTAAACATATTACCCCGTCAGATTCAACACACGACGACAACTGATCCGCCATGGCCTTTCGATTCCAATGGCCATACTTCTCGGAAGAGTTCATCCAAGAAGCAAAGACCATGCTGACCAACGCTCTCAACAAGGGAAACAAGCCCGCTGTTATCGTCGACCATATCACCGTCAAAGAGCTCGACATGGGCACCTTGGTAAGTGCTTTCATTCTTTCTTCTTCTAGTATCACATGTACAAAAGAAAAACATTCATTTTGTGTCTTTCTGTACTTGATCCCAGATACCTACCACTCATTGAACTCTACTTGCCCTGTTCCTTAAACACCATCCTCACACTACCTTCTCTTTTTTTTTTTAATGTAGCCGCCAGAGCTGGAGATGCTGGAGATGGGAGAGTTATCGATGGAGCGCTTCCGTGGCATATTCAAACTCACCTACAATGGTGATGCTCACATCGTCCTCCAAACCAAAGTTCAGGTACAAAAAAAAAATAACAAAAACATGTTTCTGGATCGAAACAAACTCCTCCCGCGTCTTTTCTGACATATTCGTCGTGTGGATGAATCTGACACATATTTCCTTGATAAACATATAGGCCAATCCCATGAATGTCAAGAAAACTGACAATCCTTCCTATACCCGCCGCGGCATCCTGGCAGCTGACCAACCGCTTGTTGTACCCATGCTCCTCAGGATTTCAGACTTCAAACTGCGTGGAATTATCGTCCTCGTTGTGGACCAGATCAAGGGCATCACCCTCGTCTTCAAGAATGACCCCCTAGAGTCCGTCCTCGTCAGCTCCACCTTCGACAGTATCACCCCCATCCAGCGCTTCCTCCAATCAGAGATCGAAAAGCAGCTCCGCAATCTGTTCCAGGAAGATCTCCCTACTGCTATCCATAACCTCTCTCAACAGTTTACCAAAAAGCCAGATGATGCTTCAAGACAACAGCAGCAACATCAACAGGAGGAGCTTCATGGGCGAGGCATCTACGACGGCGGACTTGCAACGCCATCGGTCTCGCAGAATCCTTCTAGGCGGTCATCCGTCATCCCACCCAGAAAAAAGATCCCTGGAAGGACCAATTCGGAACCAGACTACAGCATAGGCGCACATTACGACGATGAAGGGCTCAAACCAATCAGGAAACCAGCCTCGGCAACAGTACGTTCAGAGTCACCAGGCAGTGGATCTCGTAGGGACCCTCACACAGAGTATTCGGGCGATGCTCAACGGGATTTGCTGGAAGAGTCTCTGAGCCATGAATCCAACAACCCTACAGTCGGACGTCGATCACAACCTCCAAGCAGGAGATCCTCTCGCATGCCAGAACGGCACGATTATGTTGAAGCACCCATCCCATCGACACTGGAACGTCTCTCAATGCGGGACGAAACAGCACATTCTCTGCTTGGCGTTGCCGAATCGACCCATCTGGCCAACCAATTTGAGCGCTTGACCCACAGCAACCAGACCATTTCACCCTTTGCTCAAAACTTGGAGCACTTTGCTTTTCGATCGGTACCCCCCAAAAGACCAGCGTCGGTGCAGTACTACAGTCACAGTGGTAACAGTCGAACACAGTCGCCAGGCAGCAGGAGTGGATCCAATAGTGTCAGCGGAATGGACATTTCCAAGGACGGTCTAGGCCATCTCAACAACAAAACTACAGGATATCCCAGTGGCTTTGGTCAATACAAGAGCGATTTGGCAGGCCATGGTCAGAGCTCGCCCCGGATATCACATCGTCGGCTCCAGGGACGCGTCGGTATTCGGCGATATGCGATGCAGATGGGAGCTGGAAACGGACCTCGCGAGCTCAGTGACCAGGATTCCGATGAGTACAACGATGTGGATGAGGCATTGTCAGAGAGCGAGTACGTTCACGTGGAGAGGAATCCTCGACCATCGTCCGATTTTAACCGCAGTGGCCACCAGGAGAGTCAACACATGGGAAGGATCTCTCCCTCAGGCAAAAACAGGCCCAGTATGACACCTTCGACTTCGTCAAACTCACTAAGAACGGTGGATGGACATTCACCCTCAGCCGGACAGTCCCCTTCGTCGCGCCCACAACTCAGTCGCAGGAGATCGTCAAAAAACGAACATCACTACCATCCTTCAGGAACTATGCCTGGGGGATTCTCGTCCAGTGTGGACGCAAGATCATGGACAGGGGCAGGGCGGCAAAACTCAGGAGCGGAGAGCTCCTGGACTGAACCCCGGCCCACATCGAACAAGAACCGTCTTTCACCCGAGGAAGCCCTTCAGAGGGACTTTGCCTCCATGCAGATGAATGGCAACAAGGGCAACATCTATACACCAGCCTCTCTCTCTCCGAAGGTTGCACCTGCATCGACCATGCAGCCCAATGGCAACAAGGCACCTCCGACTACCACTGCAAGGACATTCAGCAATACTCAAAGGCCTAGTGCTGTCTCGCCGCGACTACCTCCTCCAGAACCTCTGAAGCGGGATAAGCGCAACTCGTCCATTTTGAGCTCACGAAGAGTCAGCTCTGTGGGCATTGGATTGGGTGTTTTGAGCAAGGAGGACGACAAGAAGTTGGCTGCTGCTGCTGCCGCTGCCGTTGCTGGAGGGTCTAAAGCAACAGGATCTCAGGCAACACCGAACGAGATGTCAAGACCTTCGCTCTACAAGTCTAAACCTCTGGCGCCTCATTCTGGCTGGTTCGAACGCGAGGGCACGTAGAAATAAAACGACTCCTTTTTCTATCCAACATTGTACGCCACTAAAATTCAAACTCGTTAAGGGTATGCATTTGTGTATGTGTGTACTTTGCTGCTTGTTTACATTTCTCTTTTTTTTTTTCTTTTTTTTTTGGAAACGGTCACATCAACTGGTCCGTTTGTGCCTGTCGCTTTCTTTTCATTTTTTTTTTTTTTTTATTCTTGCATCCTCCATTCCTTCACACACACTCCCTCCATCTGCCTTGTGCACATCTCTGCTCACTCTTTCCTTTTCGACTCGACCGAACAGAGAACAGCACAAGTCTCCTCTTTCTCTCTCTCCTCACATTCTATCTCTTTCCCAGTCTTCCTCACATATCCGGAGACAAAAACCAACTTTTTTAATACACAGTACATATTATGGCTCCAGGAAGACGAGGCACAGGACGAGGAGGTGCCGGTAGTGGTGGAAACAGCAACAACAACATGAACAGGAAACCACAAGCCAACAACCACAGCAGAAAGGCTCGCGGTGCAGCAGCTGCTGCTGCTGCTGCTGCTTCCTCAGGATCTGGCAAGAACAAGGTGGTCAAGAACCTCGCCAACGTCTTCTCGCTCGATGATGAGGACGAGTCCAAGAGTGCGAGACGTCGCAAGCAGTACCTGGACGAGGTTGACAACTACGAGTATAACGTTGACGAGATTGATGATGAGGATGATGAGGAGATTGACTCAGATGAGGCCTTTGATGAGGACGACGAGGAAAAGTATGAGAACTTCCAATTCTATGGGTCCAAGGATCAGGCCAAGAAGAATAAGAAGAAGATGCAGCTCGCCGATAAGAAGGTTAGCATTATAACCATGGCATCCTATGCTTGTTTATATTCTCTCTCCTTACATACATTATGAATCGATTGACTGACAACTCCTACTATTGTTGAATGTATGTGAAATGTTGAATAGGGCAAGAGCAAGGCTGCGGACTCAGAGGACGAGGACATGATGGACCAGGATGAGAGCGAAGAAGAGGAAGAGTCTGAGGAGGAAGAGGGTGCAGAGTACATGGATATCTCCGAAATGCTGGACCAGCCTCAGTCAGATGATGAGATTCCTTTGCCTAAGAAGACCAAGGTCGCAGGATTCAACGACTCTGACAGCGAGGTCGACGACTTCAAGTTTGGAGGCGACGATGATGACGAGGAGGATGAAGACGAGGATGAGGATGAGGATGAGGAGGCCGAGGAGGATGAGGAGGAAGATGAGGACATGGCCGAGGACGAAGACGAGGGCAAGTCCAGCAACTTGACCAGCTTTATCGACTCGTTGGAGACATCTGTCAAGAAGCGCAAACAGGATGATAACTCTTCGAACTCGGCAAAGAAGGCTCGCAAGAACCTCCGCGAGCGTACTGAGGCCTACGACGAATCCGAATACAACCTTCAGGCTCACCGATCGTCTGCAGCACACTCTCTCAGCGGCCCCAGCAACAAGAAGAAACTCGACATGTTTGATTTGGTCAGCTCTATTCAGGATGAGGCCGGCTTCAGCTCGTTGAAGAAGAACGTTCAGGCTTTGGAGAGTGGTCCCAAGAGCGGAAAGTCCGTTGAGACCCTGGCAGCACCTCTGCCCAAGATTGTCCAGGATCGTTTGAACCGTCAGGCAGCCTATGACGAGTCCAAGAAGGAGGTCTCCAAGTGGTTGCCCATTGTCCAGCAGAACCGTCAGGCTGAGCACTTGGCCTTCCCCATGAACGCCCCCGGTATCCATACTCCCTCGAGCGCCTCTCTTGCCAGCAGCTTTGATGTTTCGACCAAGATGGAGCGTGAGGTCGAGAGTGTGTTGATGGAGGGTGGTATGCAGGAACGCAAGCTGGTTGAGTTTGAGGAACTGGCTCTGAACAAGATGACGACCGAGGAGGTGGAGAAGCGCCGACAGGACCTCCGCATGATGCGTGAGTTGATGTTCCGTGACGAGATCCGTGCCAAGCGTGTCTCCAAGATCAAGAGCAAGCTCTACCGCAAGATCAAGAAGAAGGAACGTGAACGCAACGGATTGACTGCCGAGGAGATGGCGGATCTCGACCCTGCCCAGGCCCACGAGGAACGTCTGTTGGCCGAGCAGAAGCGTGCCCAGGAGCGTATGACCCTCAAGCACAAGAACACCGGCAAGTGGGCCAAGGACCAGATCAAGCATGGTAACTTTGATCCTGAGTCTCGCCAGGCTATTACCGAACAGATTGAGCGTGGTGACCGTTTGAGACGCAAGATCCAGGATGTCGACTCGGACGAGGAGCAGTCTGGTGGCGAGAGCGACTACAGTGATCTGGAGGACGATGATGTTGAGGGTGCCAAGGCTCGTGCCTTTGACGAGTTGGCTCAGGTCGAGGCTCAGTTGGCCAAGGCTGAGGATGCTGCCAGGGAAGCCAAGGTCGGCAAGGGAGTCTTTGCCATGAAGTTCATGCAGGACGCTGCTAAGAGGAGCAAGTTGCAGGCCCAGATTGCCGCCGAGGAGTTCCGCAAGGAGATGATGGAGGAGGAGGAGATGCGCAACATGTCGAGCGATGACGAGTGGAAGACGATCCAGAAGAACAAGAAGGGAGGCAAGAAGACCAAGGAGGCTGAGGCCGGTACTGTCATTGGTGCTGGAGGACGCATGATCTTTGGCACTGCCTCGGATGGCCCTATCGAGAGCAGCAGCCAGCCCGACAAGGCTGTCAAGTTGAACAATGCTGGTCAGATCAACAAGGTTGCGCTCTCGGCTGGACACACGACCAAGGTTGCTGGCCCTGTCACTGTCAAGATTGCTGGTACAAGCGCACGGACTGCCGCACAGGACGACGACTCTGACGATGGATCTGCTAACCCATGGCTCAAGACGGACAAGCACCATCAGGGCAAGATTGCACGGAAGAACGACAAGGGCACGACCAAGGACAGCTCCAAGGTCGACAAGTTGCAGGCCAAGATTAAGAAGCAGAAGGATGCCGAGGCCGGATCGGACGACGATGTCCAGATTGATACCAGCTCCTTCTTGACCCTCAGCAAGGACAGCCAAAAGGAGCGCGGACTGAACAAGGGTGAATCGACCACAGAATCAGCACCAGCATCAACGACGTCGAAGAAGGACAAGAAGAACAAGAAGGCAGCAGCAGAAGAAATGTCGGAAGCAGAGGAGGGAACAGTAACAGTAGGGGGAGATGATAACGACTCGGACGATTCGGACCCTGAGCCCGTGATGGTCCATGCCAAGACTGCCGCTGCTCTTTCACAACGCGATCTCGTCGCCCGCGCTTTCGCCAACGACAATGTTGTGTCGGAGTTTGAGAAGGAGAAGATGGAGACCATGGAAGCCGAGAAGCCCAAGGACATCGACCTCACCCTTCCTGGATGGGTACGTTTTTTTTTCTCGTTTTAATGATGCTTGACCAGGTCCTTGTTGACAATGCAGTTGGCTAACACTCTCTTGTACCTACTTCCTCACCTTAAACTAATAGGGCTCGTGGGCTGGAAAGGGACAGAAGAAGAAGAAGAATGTGGTCGTGAAGAAGGCACAACCAGGCGAGGGCGTGGATATCAGCAAACGTAAGGATGCCAAGCTGGCCCATGTGATCATCAACGAGAAGCGAGACAAGAAGGCCTCGGCGTTCTCCGTGACCAAGATTCCTCACCCCTTCAAGACCTGGGCCCAGTACGAGCAGTCTCTCCGTACACCCGTCGGAAAGGAATGGAACACCAACGCCACCTTCCAGAAGATGACCCTCCCCAGAGTCACCACCAAGCTCGGAAAGATCATCGATCCCCTCACCGCACCCTTCAAGTAGACCTGCCTGTAGTTATTTCTTTTTTTTGCTTGCATTTCATTCCCCCTCTTCCCTTTCATTATTTTTTTCATGCATTATCATAAAACATCATTTCTCTTTTCAAAGGCATTCTGTGAATTGTTTTTTTTTTAATTGCTCGTTAGACGTGGGCATTACTGGTATCGCTTTTGTGAGATTTTGAGAAGGTCTATGTACAATTGGTTTTGTTGTAGCTGTTTTCTTGGTGTGCGCATGGACGGAGGGGACGGGGAGTATGCTACGTTCCTTTTCTTTAGGCCTTGGAAGGAATAGGGCACCCAGTACGACCGTCAATCTTCAACGCCTTACCCCGGAACTGTCTCAAGAACTTCTTCTGCTTATGACGGATCTTACGACGTCTTTGCTTGCCATCATCATCCTCGTCGTCATCATCGTCACACCCACCCAGCAGGCAGATATGAATGCCCTTGGGGTCGAGTTTTTTAGGGTCCTTGCCATCTTTAGAGAGATCCTTGGGGTCGATGACTGTTACGGCGGAGGTGTCGATCTTTGTGATGAGCTTTTCCTTCTCGTCCTTGCTGTCCTTCTCCTTGGGTTCGGTGATTTCCTTCTTGGACTTTTCCTCGGCAGCGGGGGCGTCCTTCTTTTCGACCTCGGAGGCGTCCTTCTTGTCAACTTTTGCTTCAGATGGAGAGGGAGCGGAGGCGTCGGCGGCTGGGGAGACGGGCGGTGTGATGGATGCGGGACCTTCAATTAATCCGTTGTTGCCCTGCTGGTCCCAGATCTATCAACAATCAACCAGGTAAGAAAATAAAAACTTAACACAGCAAACTATACTCGAGTATCAAAAAAGCATCAAAAAAAAAACGCGTATTCAATGCCACAAAAGCCATCCCTCTTTTCTCTCTCAACTAACCATTTGATCCAAGAAAATCAACTCTGGACACCCCTTTGGCACTGGACGAGGTTTATACCCTTCATCCCCATACAACGGGATATAATCCGGATCCGTCTCCTCAGCTGGTGGGGTCGTCGAATCGGTAGGAGGATCCTTCTTCTTCTTCCCATCACCTCCAAGGTTGATATCGATTCCCAAAAGGTTGCCCAAGAATCCTTGTACACTGAATTCCGCCGTCTTTTCCTCGCCGTCGTCGTCGTCGTCCTTGATGGCGGTGGCAGAGTTTTTATCTTTGTTCTTGTCGTCGACGACAAAGGTCGTCTTGGTGAAGACGATGCCTTTCCCGACGGGGTAGGTCTTGCCGTCTTCTTTCATCTTTAAGGAGCTAAGGGCTTCGATGTCTTCGGGTTTGGTATCTGCTGCTGCTGCTGCTGGAGCTGCTGCGACATTTGCTGCTATAGGAGCAACGGCGGCAGCAGCAGGTGCAGGGGGTGTGGTCTCGGCATTGACCAGGAGCGAAAGTGCGACGCTGGAGAGGAGCACAATGGTTGGGATACGCATATTGAAGGAGGGGGGAGAGAGAGAGAGAGGGTATAGGGTTGGAGTGATGAGGGAGAACACCAGAAAAGAGGGCGGGGGGAAGAGGGGAACTTTATATGGAAAGGTCGCTAGGATCTTATTACGACGCGTTCCAGGATTGACCGAAGAAAGAGGGAAGGGAATGAAGAGAAGTGAGTACGAATTGCATAAAGGAAAATCGTTTTTTTTTTTTTTTTTTTTTTTTTTTTTTTGGGATTTATTGTTCACTGTTGCGAATCTTATTGCACGTTTGAAAAGGAGGTGGAGAGGGAAGTATGTGTGAAAGTATGGAAGGTCAAGCATCATGCTCGAAAAACCACTCTCTTTTCTTACCCTCTTGACCTCACTCCCCGCTCTACTAGCACACACACACACACACACACACCCCAATTCCAGTTCCACAAGATACGAACTCGCTGCGTGTAAAAGTGACAATAATATTTTATGCCCGAACACTAGAGCGCGAGAATTGGAACCTTGCACGCTAACTCGAGCAATTCTCGAGAGTGAGAGGAAGTATGATTAAAATATAGGAGTTGTATTTGCAATAGGAATAATAGGGATGCTATGGAAATAAAAGGTGGGACTATACAAAGGATGATGGGGGGAGGGATGAATGCTAGTGGGGTCAGGTAGGGATGAATGAGAAAGGGAGCTATGCTGTCAACAGAAGCCAAAAGGTGCGAACTTAGGCGACGACAATGCGCATAGTGTTGGTGTTGCCGTATCCGGAGCGGAATCCCTGAATAACGACGACGGGCTCACCAGCCTTGAGAAGACCGACCTCGATGGCCTGGTCCATACCCCAACGCAGTCTCTTGTCGACATCCTCCTGCCAGTCCTGGCTCTTGGGCTCCTTGTAGATGAAAGGGTAGCAGCCGCGAGACAAGTGGATCGCACGGGCAGTCGACTCCTTGCGGGTGACAATGATGATGTTGGCCTGGGGGCGGTACTTGGAGACCAAGCGGGCAGTGTCACCAGATGTCGAGAGGACAACGATGGCACCGGCCTTTTGCTCCTGCGAGGCCGAGACGGCAGACGAGGCAACGGTCTCGGTGGTCTCGACGGGGCGCTTCTGGAGCTGGCGGAGCTCGTTGAAAAGTGGGGGGTAGCAAATGGCAGACTCGGCGAGGATGCAGGTCTCGTCCATGGTGCGGACAGCCTCGAGGGGGTAGGAGCCCTTGGCGGTCTCGCCCGAGAGCATGACACAGTCAGCTCCATCGAGGACGGCGTTAGCGACATCAGAGACCTCGGCACGGGTAGGGCGAGGGTTGTAGGTCATGGACTCGAGCATCTGGGTGGCGCAGATGACGGGCTTACCGGCCAGGTTGCACTTGGAGATCATCATCTTTTGGGCTAAAAAGACCTGGGCACAGGGGATCTCAATACCGAGATCACCACGGGCGACCATGACTCCATCGGTCTCCTCGAGAATCTCGTCAAAGTTCTTGACACCCTGGTGGTTCTCGATCTTGCAGATAATCTTGATGTGCTTGCCCTCCTCGCCAAGGACCTTACGGATCTCACGGATATCCTCAGCACGACGGATGAAGGAAGCAAAGATGATATCGACATTGTTCTTGACACCAAAGAGAAGATCCTTCTTGTCCTTCTCTGAAAGAGCGGGCAGGTCGACATCAGTCTTGGGGAGGTTAACACCCTTACGGGAGCAGATCTTGCCATTGTTGATGGCCTCGACCATAACGTTGGTGCCGTCGACCTCGAGGACCTTGAAGGAGAGGACACCGTCGTCAACGTAGATGACCTTGCCGGGGGTGATGACCTTGGGGAGGTTCTTGTAGTCGACATACATGTGGTCGCCCGTGCAGGCCTCGGCGTACTTTTCGTCGGTAGTGATGATCAGCTTGTGGCCAGCGAGGATGGGGACCTCGACGTCGTCCTTCATCAATCCTGTGCGGATCTCAGGGCCCTTGGTGTCCAGAGCAATACCCACGGGACGTCCAGGGTGCACTAATAGGTTTTAAAGATAATGAAGATGTTCAGTTTGTACGTTAATATGCAAGTTGGGACTAAAGTTTGGCTATGACGATCCATGCACCCATCCAATTCAGCCCTCTTTGTTCTCCCTGCTCCAATATGACGCGCAATAAGAAGGCGAGACACGGGAAAGTAAACCAAGCAAGCGGGCAATCAAATTAGATTGCAACGACAAACAGTCTCAGTACTTCTTTGTGCGTTCACCTCCCTTCTTTTTTTCTTTCTCCACGATCGATGATAAAGAACACAATAGAGCGAAAGAGACAGAGATAAGGAAAAACGGTGGGTATTCGAACGGGACTTGAATCGTTGTAATCTCATTGTCGGTCGTGTTCCCTCTTCTTTTTTTCTTTTGTTTGGTTTGTCCGAGATACAATGTTCCACAAAAACCATCCTTCTGTCCATGTTGTCGCTGTTATCCTTGGCCCCCTACTTTAATGATGGTCGATGTTGTGCACTCCAATCCAGTCAAGAAAACGAGAAGTAGGCTTACCCTCGCAACTCTTGCGGGTGTTATCAATAACAGACTGGTGGTACTCATATGATCCGTGAGAAAAGTTCTGTGAGACAACAAATGGCATTAGGAAGAGAAAATGGATTAATTTCTTTGATCGTGTTTTGACGTGATTTGTTTTTTGTTGAGTAAAAAAAAAAAAAAAAAAGTTTTTTGCGGTGTTGTTGACGATGATATGAAAGCGATCGATGGGGGTCACATACCATGCGGACAATGTTCATTCCAGCGTCGCGCAACTTGCTGAGCATCTCGACCGAGTTGGTCTTGGGACCTGGTTGCATGAACAAACGAAGGAAATTGCCAATGATGTAGTTAGTATTATTGCGATATGAATACGTATGAGATCGATAACACAACAAGTGAGAGCGATAGATCAAGAGAAAAAAACAGAGAAGAGACGGTACCGATGGTGCAGATGATGGAGGTCTTGCGGGTGTTGGTGGGCTGGTAGTCGATGTCGAGAGCCGAAGTCCACTCGAGGTTAGTCTTGATGCCGTCGTCCAACATGATTTGAGATAGTGTGTGTTGTTTGTGTGAAAAGGGGGGTGGTGAGGGGGTGTGATGAGGGTGAAGAGAAAAAGAAGAGAAAGAAGAGGCGGAATAAAAAAGTCTCGTTGAAGTATTTATAGTGGAGAAAGAAGCACTAAACAAGTGATCCGAACAAACTGTCTCGTTCATACTCTATGCGGTTGCCTTGTCTCTCGTATCTCGAAAACCTGCTTGTCGCCGAGACAGACACCAGCCTCTCATGTATATCTTCTCTCATCCTTTAGAATACCACTCTAAACAGAAAGACACACACACACGACATTGGTGCCACTGTAACTCCCAGTCTTCCTTCTTCTTGTGGATCGAATACAGCCACTGACAGCTAGAGATAAACAAAGCCCAAGTGGAATCCATTCCCATATCAGGCTTGGTTGCCCTGTTTCTTCCTCTCTCTCCTTCTCACACACATACAATCAATCCCCTCTGTCCGAGACAGAGGCAATGGTCGTTGATCAGAAATGAAAAATATCACTGATCAGTGATCTGTAAGATAAGCAGTGGCTCTCACACATCCGAATTGGGACTTTGATCACTCGGAAAAAGTTAGTGGCGTCCTTCTTTTGGGTCTTTTGGTCTTCGTTGTCCGCTTATCATCTCCCCATGCCAATACTATCGCCCAAACTTCCGTACCACCAAACAGATACACACCGTCATCGATCCTCGTGGCGGCGCTCAACATCCATTACAACATGGCGTACGAGACGCCAGTTGATAAACGGCCTTGCATCTGTTCAGCGTTTGCACCTACTCTCATACGGCACTTTAGTTTCCAATCAAGATTAAAGTCGACACTCGAAGCAACAAGCAGCAAGTATCGTGGATAAATGAAGAGACTTATGTTTCCTGCAACCTGCAAGCTGTATGATAGCTGCATGATAGACGCAAGAGTCCTTCGCTCCTCCCTTCTTCCTCGTTGAGAGAGACAACTTTCATCTCCTCTGACTGATAATAGCACGTGACCTTATGTGACTGTTGTGCCGTCAGTTTTGTTTACCCTTACCCTCAGTCCGTGAATGCGGCTGGGTGATCAACGCCTGGCCTTTGCTTCCTACTTCACCAGCTTGTGTGTTCATTCCTCCGACCGACCGACGATCGACCTTCACCTCAGGACATTCTCCCTCGGACTTTCACCCTTTTTCACACCGACCTCGCATCACCAAGGAACATATAACCCCCCTAGACATGTTGTCCATCCCTCGTCAGGCTCTCAGGGCTGCCATTCCCTGTGTTCGCCCCGTCCAGTCCTTCAGGTACCAACAATACGAACCGGCCGCATAACAACAAGGAACAAGGAGCTAGTCGCCACACTCCTCGCGACTCTATGCTCGTGTCAACACTACCATGGAAGACTAACAAGTAAACTATCACCATGAATACTATTATAGATTGTATACCACCGACAACAATAACAGCAACAGCAACAGCGGAAGCAGGAAAATGGAGGGAACCGAGGCACTTATGAACATTCTCTCAGGCTCCAGCTCATCACAACAGACCCCCCGCACCACTACCAGCAACAGCAACACCAGCAAGGGATCGAGCGCCGCATTGATCATGGAAACCCTCTCCAAGGCGACCGACCGTCAGCAGCAGGCCTCGCGTTCCACCAGCTTCTTGAGCACTAAGAACCTCATGGGCGGCTCCAACAGCTTTGGCGGCGCCGGCGGATACAGCCGCTTCTTGAGCGACGCTCAGACCTGCTCCCACAACCTCCACATCCACGCCTCGATGAACAACACCATCCTGACCTTGACAGACTCCCAGGGCGACCCCATCACGACTCAGAGTGCAGGATCTGCAGGATTCAAAAAGTCGGCTCGTTCCGGACCCGAGGCTGGCTACCAGGCCATGACCAAGTTGATCGAGAAGGTCCAGGAGAAGAACGTTCAGATTCACAGTCTGCATGTGTTGATGAAGGGATTTGGACCCGGACGGGATTCGGCTTTCAAGGCTATCCGTGCCAAGACTGAGTGGGACATCAAGAGGATATCCGATACCACCCCCATCCCCTTCAACGGATGCAGGCCACCCAAGGCTCGTCGTCTGTAATTTGCGAACTGGTACCGCAGACGAGGAGAGAGAGAGTTGCAAGCGGATTCTTTCGTTTTTGTCACTCACCCAATCAACCTGATCAGCAACAGCCCGCCAACTTAAAATAGCATGGATCAGGGACTTTGAGCAGGAAGCTTGGGAGTGATGGATATCGAGTCGCGACATTGCAGAGAAACGGAAGTTTTATTCATCAACAGTAGAAGTCATTTCACGGCATAGTTTTCATTATTAAAGATCCACATAGAAAACAAAAAAGAATGGATCTTGTGTGTTTATTTTTCTGGACGACGGGAAGATCGGTATCAGACAGATGAACTTCCAAAGTGACATCGTTGAAGTCGGATGTACATCAATAGCGTTGAGTAAGAATCGAGTCCACAAATGTACACAGCGAAAACAAAACTAGGAGCTGGAATCTTTGGTTCAAAAGAGGATGGACAAAGTGAATACACTTTTGCTATGATCGGACCAGCATTGCTCCACAGAAATGAAAATTTTAAGCTGACAGAGACGATGCATCGATGAAAAAATGGGGAAATGGTTTATTATGTACAGCAACTCTTGCTTTTTTGGAATACAAAAACGAACCTACGCGGTCGCTCTTATGTCGTTATGTAAGAGGGAAGAAGGCGGGGGGATGGAAAAGGCCAGAGACAAAAGGCTTAGTGCTTCTGGAGGCGAGCAGCAGCCTCAGTCTCCATAACGATTCTGTAGCGGGGATGACCTTCCATCATGTGCTTGACAGCAGCGTTGGCATCGCTCATGGGCATCAGCTCGATCCAGGGGCGGACACCGGTCTTGGCGGCAAACTCAAACATCTCTTGGGTGATCTTCCAGCCACCAATGAGGGAGCCGGCAATGGAGACGTGGCGCATCAAGAGGGAGCTTGGGGGGACGGCGATGGTGGGGATCTCGGGTAAGGCCAAGAGGACCAAGGTTCCGTGGTTGGCAACATAGTCGATGAGCTCGGCCCAGTCGGTGTTCTTATCGTTGCTGGTCAAGAGCAAGATGTCGACGCTGTGGCGGGCGGCCTTACGCTCTGCCTCGTTTCTTGAGCTGTTGAGAGGCGGAGATGGGAAAGGTGGCAATTATGGGTTAGGGTCATACTACTTACCACAATGAATGCATTTCACAGCATATTTTACGAATGCGAGAGGAAAACTTACTTGACAAACTTGGTGGCACCCAACTTCTTGGCCTCCTCGCGCTTTCTTTCGCTGGTGGAGATGGCAACGACCTCGTCGGCCTTGAGGGCAGCAGCCCACTGGATGGCCAAGTGACCGAGTCCACCGATACCCATGACACCGACTCTCTTTCCAGGTCCAGCACCAAAGTGCTTCAAGGGAGTGTAAGTGGTAACACCAGCGCACAAGAGAGGAGCGGCTAAGACAATAAAGAGAGGTTGTGAGGAGAAAGGAATAAGACGATTAGACATCAACGGACGAGGCGCAGTGCAGATAATTTTGGTTGGTTCCATGCAGGGAAATGGAACGCAAAATATCATTTTCGAACATGTTTTCCTAGATTGTTTGTTTACCTTCAGCAGCAGAGATCTCCGAGGGAATCTTATGGGCGTAACGACTGTTGACACGGACACGGTCAGCATATCCTCCATAGGACTTGGCACCGCTATCGTGGTAGGTTGCGTTGTATGTGAAGGTGGCCTTGTGGCAGAGCTGATCGAAACCCGCCTTGCAGTCCTTGCACTCACCGCATGCATCGACAATGGCGCCAATACCGACAAGTTCGCCCACCTGGCGAAGACTCTCGGGGCCAGCCTTGACGACGGTACCGACAATCTCGTGGCCGGTAATGCAGGGTCCCGAAAGCTCACCCCATCCGGAGGTCATGGTGTGGATATCCGATCCGCAAATACCGCAGTGGGAAATCTCCACCTCGACATCCTTGGGGCCGAGGGGACGGGGGTGGTAGGAAAACTTCTTCAAGGGGAGAGATCCAGTGGAGGCCCAGCCAGTGAAGGTGGCAGTGGTGTCTTCGGCAATGGCTTTGGTGGCAGACATATTTGTTTTGAGTGTTGGGTAGAGTTGGGTTGAGAGTTTTGTTGTTGTGATGAGCTGAGTTGGCTTGAGATGATGATAAAAAAAAGAAGAAAGAAGGTAGAGGATGGCCAACTTTTTATACAAAGCGACAATAACGTCGGTGAAGATCTATGTCGGAGGGATCGTGAGCGCTGTACTCTAATTGTGTTTGCGATAACGTTTTCCTTCTCTCTTCCTATCCGATACACCCTTGAATCAAGCACCAGCAGCCTAATTCAAAAACTGTTGTACAATGATGGTGATGACAAAACAACTTTTTTTTATTTGTGAATGAATTAGGTATCAAGAGGGTATCAATTGAAGCTACGACAGGACCTATTCCACACAACACTCTCATTCTCTCATATTGACGTAAAGAGCGAGAGAGTGAGAGAAGGACCATTGTTCTGGCACAGATTCAACCACTGAGGTTGCAGACACGCAATTGCGTACAGTCCCATTGGCGAATAGGATTGCTCCTTTCTATTCTCTGTGTGAGACCAATGTTAATAATGACGGTTCTCCTCAACTCCGTCCCCTTTCTCGGGGTTTTTCCATTTTAGCCGTCCATGGAGTTAGTAAGCAGTCTGTGATTTTGTTCTTTACCCTTCGCTTCCTTCACTATCTAAATCCTCCCCTTTTTGTTATTGCTCGCTCACTTTTGCATGACCGGCCGGACTTGATCGGGAACAATTTTTGGTTGGTCCGGACAAACCAAAGATTTTTATCCCCTCCTTTTGGTTTCTCGCCCTATCTCAATGCAACAGCCCAGTGTTGATTTACTAGCAATGTCTCCTCACCTTCAATGCGCAGCTTTCTCTTAATTCCTTTTTTCCATTTTTCCATCTCTGCATTTCCATTGCTTTGCTGGTGTAGTACTCCCAAAGGTGCAGTCTCGGTACAGTACACGATGTAAGAGGAGAATGAGCCGCAGTAACCTCAAAAGGGATACGTGTCTAGGACCTCATTCGTTGAACCAGGCAAAGTCAAAGCAACCAGGTAGCTTGAGCGTCGAGCATTGCGCAGAGGATGGGAGACGAAGGAATGCGGGTGCACGTTTTTTTTTTGGTGGATCTGCTCCAAAAGAAAGGAAAGAAGAGATGTTGCAGCATAGATCATGGAAAGGAACATGGTCGACTATTTTTTTTTTTTTTTTTTTTTTTTTGGTACTTGCGTGTTGTTTTGTTAGGTTGACGTTTCCTCCTCAAAGGCCATGTTCAGCGCCCACTTTCTTTACGCCAATCTTCTATAGAATACGACGGCGTTCTATCTTTTCTTTATTCGTAGGATTAATAAAAAGGATGTAGAGTCGGGCGCGTTGTACTTTCTTAGCTACTTGATTAAGAAATCACAGGCGACGGCTTGCATCTATTCCCTGACTATTGCGCTCTGAGTGGGTGCTGACTTTTTCTATGTTTCCCTCCAAGCCGATACCGTAAGTGCCAGTTCAAAAGCTCTCTGCGACCCTGATCTCTATGCCCCAATTGCTCATATCCACTTGTCCCAGATCCATCCAGGAAATGGGTGGTCTTGTTGGTGTGGGGACCGGGTGGCCCAACCTGTCAGATAGGCAAAAGAATATGTTTGTCATGGCGTCTTTAGCATCAGTGGGTTTAGGTTGGGTAAACGGTCGTATGAGGGCCGTGGAACAGCGGTGTGAATAAGCCCCATCAATCACGAATAAAGGGATCTTGTTCTTTTTGTTGTTATGCGCTCTAAATTATCGAGGGGTCCATGCGATTGGAGTGGCCAACAGTGAGGTATGTTGTGTACCTTTTTCTGACCTGCTTTTGGAGATGCGGATTTTGACTTCTCTAGCTCAAGGGTACTGGGAATTCCATTCCCAAGCAAGGAAGATCTTTAGTATCGTCATCATATAAGGTGGAGCAAACTGGCTGTAAATATCGAGCACACTATGTCATCCACCACCCTTAAAGTGGGGGCTCTCCTAACAAAGAGAGGGAGTGAGAGGGGAAAGCAACCTCTTACCCTCTTTCGTTCAAGTAAGAAGGCACCACAAAGAGACCATCACTGCGACTGCAAGACAACAAAATATACATACACACACAAAAAAATAAAAAATAAGGACAACTAAAGCAACAAACAACGCGGTAAGTTGTCAAACCCAGACATCGACGAAAATACCCAAACTCCTGGAGGCAACATCAGGGGCCCTAAAAGGGAGGATGACCCGGGTAGCGGGTTCCCATCTCCTGGCAGCTCTCTCTTCGAACCTGGGATCTCAAAACTCCCTCTCTTTTTACACTTTGCACCAGAGTCATAGTGTCCAAATTAAATAAATGTTACACACGCTATAAGAGTCGAAAAAGTGATAAAGGATATCGTTTTATTTACAGCAACACTTGCATAGTTCCGATAACGATGGAAGGTAAAATAGTTAGTGCTTCTGAAGGCGAGCAGCGGCCTCGGTCTCCATAACAACTCTGCAGCAAGGACGGCTTTCCATCATAGCCTTGACAGCAGTGTTAGCATCGCTCATGGGCATGGTGATGATCCGGGGACGAACACCGGTCTTGGCGGCAAACTCCAACATTTCCTGGGTGATCTCGCGACCTCCTACGACGGATCCGGCGATCGACACTTGACGCTTTTGGAGCGAGCATGAGGGAACGGCAACGGTGGGAATCTCGAGCAAGGCCAAGAAGACCAAGGTTCCGTGGTTAGCGACATAGTCGATGAGCTCGTCCCAGTCGGCGTCCTTGTCTTTGCTGGTCAAGAGCAAGATGTCGACGCTGTGGCAGGCGGCCTTACGTTCATCCTCGTTCCTTGAGCTATGGAAACACGACAATGGGAGCGGGAGGATAATGAGTAGGATATTTTGCTTGATACAAACGGATCGTACAATCGCATATGGTACCAATGTGAGGGGAAAACTTACTTGACAAACTTGGTGGCACCCAACTTCTTGGCCTCCTCGCGCTTGCTTTCGCTGGTGGAGATGGCAACGACCTCGTCGGCCTTAAGGGAAGCAGCCCACTGGATGGCCAAGTGACCGATTCCACCGATACCCATAACACCGACTCGTTTTCCAGGTCCCGCACCAAAGTGCTTCAAGGGAGCGTAAGTGGTAACACCTGCGCATAAGAGTGGAGCGGCTAAGGAATGGAATAGCAAAAAAGATGATAGCGTGTTGATTGTGTGAATAAAAGCGAAGGCCGTAACAGAAAAAAACTTGGTCGTACTATACCTTCCGCAGGAGTGATCCCCGAAGGGATCTTGTACGCAAATTCGCTGTTAACACGAACACGGTCGGCGAATCCTCCCTGGGGCTCAACATTGCTTTCATCATGGTACACATCACGAAAGATTAAAGTCTTCTTCGTGCACAATTGCTGGCACCCACTATTGCAATCCTTGCAGTCACCGCAGGAATCCGCAAGGATGCCGACACCGACAAGATCGCCGATCTTGTGAAGACTGTGGGGGCCAGCCTTGACGACGGCACCGACAATCTCGTGACCAGCGATGCAGGGGGTTGAAAGCGCGCCGAATCCTCCGGTGACGGTGGAGACGTCAAATCCACAGATGCCACAGTGAGTGATTTCGATCTCGATGTCCTTAGGTCCAAGAGGGCGGGGGTGGTATGAAAACTTCTTCAAGGGGAGAGATCCATCGGAGGCCCAGCCGGTGAAGGTGGTATTGGTGTCTTCAACTTTGGCGTTGCTGGCGGACATGGTTGTTTTTGAGTGCGCTGGTTGAGACGGGCAAGGAAGAGTTGTTGTTTAATTGAATGATTATGAGGGAAGGGTGGAGAACCAGCAGTTTAAATACGACTCTGTCCGTTGACAACTACCCGTCGATTGGGTACTGAGCTAATTGAAGGAATTATGCATTGGAACGAGGATCTACGTCGTATACACGTAAGGTTATTTATTCGAACGTGTTGAGCTAGCCCATTCTTATTCAGGCCTTCTTTATTTATTTTTTGTTGAGTGAACGTAGTTTACAGCAACTTTTTTGTTTCTTAATATTTCCTTTCTCGTATCAACATCGTCTCAACCACTAGGAATGAAGACACACAAGGCCAGGAGAACTTTGCCGCTCTAGCTACTACACTCTTTTCACCTGAATGTGGAGATTTTTCCTATGAAAATCCCAGTATTCTATTGAATTAAAAATATATGCTTGTGGTATTCAGTCACTTTAATTGCGCTTGGATTTAGATGACCTAAAGTTCAACCATGAGCACGATTGGTTGCCTGTAATTCCGAGCAAAAATAAAACCTGACTGAATACCACAAGCATATATTTTTAATTCAATAGAATACTGGGATTTTCATAGGAAAAATCCCCACATTCAGGTGCAAGGAGTGTAGAATCAACGAAGGTCAGGGCACAATGCCTCACCTCCAACCGACTAGCAATTAAACACAACTGCTTTGCTGCTTACTTGGTCGCCCACTCTCACCGCAAGCATGCGAAGAAAAAGTAACCGAGTGAGAAAGACTAAGGGTCTGTGCTGACCCATGAGGGGTTTATGCCGCTCCTTCAACTGGCAGTGTTTTGTGCACTCCTTTTTTTGCAATTTTTACTGAAAGAAAAAAATATAAGGGTGCTACTCAGTCGAAATTAATTGATGCTTGGATTTATGTATCACATGCCGCGCTGACCATCGGTCAAGCGCATCTTCATCCTCCTGCATCTCGACTAGCGGAGTTAACATCAGTCTCTCCTCCGTTGGACTTGACCGACTCGACAGCATCAGGTTCGATGAAAGAACTCCTGTCTCGCGAGCTGTACCTCTTGGTAATCATATTGCGCACCTGCTGCTTGATCTCTTCTGCGATAGCCTGTGCATCCTTTTGGTTTTTGTCAAGGGAAAACTGAATCCTGTCCCCATCCATGACCGAAGCAATCATTGTACATAATGTTGCCTGGCTTGAATTGCATCCCTGTGCGCCATAGGTGGATGCAGTGGTGATCGCTCCTCCATATCTGTTGATTCTTGCTCTACCTCTTCAACTTGCGCCTTTGAAAGAATGCTCACTTTACAAAACCAATGCCTCACTGTTAAGGCCATGACATGCGATCACAATTACGGAATACGTGACCATGCCTCGCCGTTGGTAATCTTCTTTCTGGTGGCATACTCCTTTGTAACTGATTTATCGCTGAGCATCTCGATGTAGTGTCGTTTGAACGAGCTGATTATTCCTGCATCCAAAGGCTGGGTAAAGAATGTCGGTGGCAGGCGCTCAATGCGAAGGTGTTTCCACGTCACTCCTGTAAGTGGGACCTTGTTGCTAGACTTTCGGCCCTTGTTACTCGACATGCCGTGTGCTCCACATGGTCTATAAGGAGAAGACTCTTGAGGTTGTCATCGAGGGAATGAAGACACCGCTAGAATCCAGGGTCATGCATCCTTTTCCATGTTGTATCAAGCTAATAGGATTTCAAAACATGATCGGAATCCTTGGGTTTGGTGCTTGCCTAGAATGTTAAGCAATACGACGCGATAATTATTTTTATTTTCATAATACATTAACAGGGCATGCTTCTACACTTGCCTATGACAAGAGGTCTCAAAGCCACAACTGTTCTCGCTCGGACAAGCGGAGATCCAGAAGCATTGACACAGAAGAAAATCGGAAACCCGAGATGCAGCTCCTCGATTTGGTTTGGCACCGCTCGCGAGCTCCTCCGTAGTGTAAGAGTGAATGGAAAGCTCCTTGAGGTACATGCCAGTCTCACGGCAATTGTAGATGTCGTCGGGCGCAAAGCCAGAACATAAGTTGCGGATTTCGTTCATCCTCTCTGCAATAGCGTTCTTATTGACAGACCCTACTCCTCTGAGACTGCAGTAAGCGACACCCTACTCCTTTGTTATCCTCGAATGCCACGATGTTTTAATAGAGATTGTGCGACTGAGAGGTATATTATCGAAGGCGAGAACGTAATCCACGAGGATGTGAAGAACGGACTCGACTGCGGCTTGAAAATGGAGACCAGTGACGACGCCGCTGTTCCTTCAAGCCTCCGATAGCCACTCGTAGACGGTTTATCGAATGGATGTCGTATAAAGTCGAATGGGTTGCCTTGAACGTACAACATGAAACTTGATCTTGTCAAAGTCCTTGTTCCTTTGAGTGATCGACTGTCGTTTGATGGGCATATCCACAAACTTGCCAGATTTGTTTAGTGTACTGTACCTCTCAACCATCTCCATTCGCTGCCTCAGAGTATATCCTAGATCCTTTCGGGCTGACAGGCTGTTAAGGTTGGTGTTCATCAGCTTTGTTGGTCTCAGTCCGTCAGCCATTCGTGCTTTGTACCGAAGAGCGCACGCTTCCTCCGTTGTTCTGAGGCCCGTTCTGAGGTTGATTTGAGTGCAGACGTGATGTCCCAAAGGGGCAAGTCTCGTTGATACGTGCTGCGGCTGATAAGGAGTGCTTTGTTGTTTTGGCATATAGAAAAATAAGAAAGACTGCAAAGATGTAAAGTGCGTAAAAGACATTGTCCCTCTGTTTCCAATCGATGGGCGAATAGAATTTTCATCGTTCAATTGCCTGTGCTACGGCTCTTTAGAGTTGAAGGAGACGCGACACTTTTTTTCTCGTCAGCCGTCCATGGAGTGAGTGAGCAGTCTGTGATTTTGTTCTTTACCCTTCTCTTGCCTCACTATCTGAATTCTCCTCTTTTTGCTATTGCTCGCTGTCTTTTGCATGTCCAGCCGGACTTGATCGGGAACAATTTTTGGTTGGTCCGGACAAACCAAAGATTTTATCCCCTTCTTTTGGTTTCTCGCCTTATCTCAATGCAACAGACTAGTGCTGATTTACTAGCAATGTCTCCTCACCTTCAATGCGCAGCTTTCTCTTAAATCTTTTTTTCCGTTTTTCCATCTCTGCATTTCCATTGCTTTGTTGGTGTAGTACTCCCAAAGGTGCATTCTCGGTACAGTACACGGTGTAAGAGGAGAATGAGCCGCAGTAACCTCATATGGAATATGTGTCTAGAGCCTCATTCGTTTGACCAAGCAAAGTCAAAGCAACCAGGTAGCTTGAGCATTGCGCAGAGGATGGGAGACAAATGAACGCGGTTACACGTCTTCACTGGTGAATCTGCTTCAAAAGAGAAGGAAAGAAGTTTTGTTGGGTTGACATTTCCTCCTCCAAGGATATGTTCAATGGCCACTTTCTTTACGCCAACCTTCTATAGAATACGACGGCGCTCTATCTTTTCTTTACTCGTATGATCAATAACAAGGATATAGAGTCGGGCGCGTTGTTTTTTCTTGGCTATTTGATTGAGAACTCACATGCGATGTCATGCATGTATTCCCTGACTGTTTTGCTCTGAGTGGATGCTAACATTTTTTCCGTTTCCCTCCAAGCCGATGTCGTAAGTGCCAGTTCAAAGCTCTCTGCGTCCTTGACCTCTATGCCCCAATTGCTCATATCCACCTCTCCCAGATCCATCCAGGAAATGAGTGGTCTCGCTGGTGTGGGGACTGGATGGTCCCACCTGTCAGATAGGCCAAAGAATATGTTTGTCATGGCGTCTTTAGCATCGGTGGGTTTAGGTTGCGGTCTTGTGAGGGCCGTGGAACAGCGGTGTGCACAAGTCCCATCCTAAGCAATCACGAAAGAAATGGATCTTGTACTTTTTATTATTATGCGCTCTTCAATATCGAAGGGTCCATGCGATTGGAGTGGTCAACAGTGAAGGCATATTGTACACGTTTTTATGGCCTGCTTTCAGAGATGCGGATGTATCATGTCTTTATCGGCCAGAACGAGAGTGGGCTTGAAGGGATGCGAGTGAATGGTCTATGATGCTTTCAAACATTTTCTAATCCCTGTCTTCTCTAGCTGGCAGTAAAAAACTATCAAGCAACTCAGTGAACCACACCGTTCAACTTCAGGTGCAAAAATTGGCTGGCCACCGGTGTATTGAAGCGGTGGTCCACAGGATGAAAAAATTAAATAAACGGTCACACACCTGTTCTCCTTCCGGTGTACACCTGTTCTCTACCAGTGTACACCTTTTCTCTACCAGTGTACACCTTTTCTTCTTCCAGTGTCTACCAATGCATGATACTGCTCGTTTTTTTTTCCAACTTTCGCATGCGTCACCATCGGTGAGGCTTGGATACACCATGCTCTGACACGAACCTCTTTTCCTAACTTTCGTGCAGGCATAACGGGTTCACCAGCGACAGCGACAGCAATAGCGACAACACTCTCAGCAACATCACGCCATATCGTCTCCAACCATAACTATACACCAATAACCAAAAAAGACACAAGTCATAGCGTCCAAATGAAATAAACGTTACACACGATACGAGACTCGAAAAAAGCAATAAACGATATCGTTTTATTTGCAGCAACACTTGCATAGTTCCAATAACGGTGGAAGGTAAAAACGTTAGTGCTTCTGAAGACGAGCAGCGGCCTCGGTTTCCATAACAACTCTGTAGCGGGGACGGCCTTCCATCGTAACCTTGACAGCAGTGTTAGCATCGCTCATGGGCATGGTGGTGATCCATGGGTGGACATTGTGCTTGGCCGCAAACTCCAACATTTCTTGGGTAATCTCGCGACCTCCTGTCAAAGATCCGGCAATGGAGACGTGGCGCATCAAGAGAGAGCTTGGGGGGACGGCAATGGTGGGGATCTCGGGTAAAGCCAAGAGGACCAAGGTTCCGTGGTTGGCAACATAGTCGATGAGCTCGCCCCAGTCGGTGTTCTTGTCGTTGCTGGTCAAGAGCAAGATGTCCATGCTGTGGCGAGCAGCCTTTCGTTCTTCCTCGTTTCTTGAGCTATTGAAGCACAACGATGGAGAGGGGGGAATGATGGGTTAGAATATTTTACTTGAAACAAACGGATCATGTTTCAATCGCAGCCAGTGGTGCGAATCTGAATAAAAAACTTACTTGACAAACTTGGTGGCACCCAACTTCTTGGCCTCCTCACGCTTGTTGTCACTGGTGGAGATGGCAACGACCTCGTCGGCCTTGAGGGCAGCAGCCCACTGGATGGCCAAGTGACCGAGTCCACCGATACCCATGACACCGACTCTTTTTCCAGGTCCAGCACCAAAGTGCTTCAAGGGAGTGTAAGTGGTAATACCGGCGCACAAGAGTGGGGCGGCTAACGAAAGGAATAGCAAAGAAAAGGTAGGGTGTCAGTTGCGTAAATAAAATCCAAGACTGAGAAAAGAGTAAAAGGCAACAGACTAAAACATAGTCGCTTTATACCTTCAGCGGGAGGGATCTCTGAGGGGATCTTGTAAGCATACTCGCTGCTAACACGGAGACGGTCAGCGAATCCTCCTTGGGGCGCGACGTTGCTTCCATCATGGTAAACATCATTAAAGATAAAAGTCTTCTTCGTGCACAGTTGATGAAATCCACTGTTGCAATCCTTACAGTCACCGCAGGATTCAGCAAGGCCACCAACACCGACAAGGTCGCCGATCTTGTGAAGACTGTGGGGGCCAGCCTTAACAACGGTACCGACAATCTCGTGACCAGCGATGCAGGGGGTTGAAAGCGCGCCGAATCCTCCGGTGACGGTGGAGACGTCCGATCCACAGATGCCACAGTGAGTGATTTCGATCTCGATGTCCTTAGGTCCAAGAGGGCGGGGGTGGTATGAAAACTTCTTCAAGGGGAGAGATCCAGTGGAGGCCCAGCCGGTGAAGGTGGTATTGGTGTCTTCGACTTTGGCGTTGCTGGAGGTCATGGTTGTTTTTGAGTGCGCTAGTTGAGGCGGGCAAGGAAGAGTTGTTGTTTAATTGAATGATGATGAGGGAAAGGTGGAGAACCAGCAGGTTAAATACGACTCTATCCTCAGGCAATCCTGTACATCCTATTTTCACTACCCGCCAATTGGGTAGGATGCATTGATACGAGGATATGCGTAGCATACACGCAAGGCTGTCCAAATGAACGTGTTGAGCTCGCCCATCCATATTCAAACCTACTTTATTATTTTTGTTGGAGTGAAAACTTGATCGACACCAACTTGTTTGTTTCTTAACGTTTCTTATTTCCTTTCTTGTCTCAATATCGTCTCAACCACTGAGAATGAAGACACGCAATGTCGTCGTTTGCATCGATGAGCGAATAGGATTTCACTCTTCAATTGCCTTTGCTAAGGCTCTTTAGATTTGAGGGAGACACGACACTTTATTTCTTCTTCCGAACGGGGATTTTCCACTTCAGCCGTTCATATCGGAGAAAGGAGTGCCTCCCTCTCCCTCAGGAGGCTACCTTGACGGTCGCTCTTTTCTTTATCTTGTGCTTCCTCAACCTCCTGGACATCCTCAGATGAACCTAATCGACAGATCGGGCATACTCATGTCTTGAATTGCCAAATCTTTCATCCACCCCTTTTTTGTTCAACATCCTAGTCATCCCTCACAGGCATCCTGTCTATTTTCGACACTACTGTCACTTTATCCGTTTATCCGTCTCGCCTTCCACCAAGGTTTGCTTTCCAAACTCGCATCCTCGGTAAGTGGAGAATGGTGTGAGTGGCAAAGGTATACGTGTTCGCAATTCGATTTGCCCATCCTAGAAAAGGCAAAAAAAGAAAAGGGGAGGGGGGGACGAGATCCAGCTGGAGGTTTGCATTTATTCCTATCTTCACCGACATTACATTCTTCGAAGAAACCCAGACTCAATCCTTCTCTCCAAACATAAATACCACCAGGCTATACTCTCTCAACAGCACCTACACTCTCATACACAAACACACATACACACATTCTCTCTCTCTTTCTCTCGTACATTCAAGTCCGTATCAAGAATGGCTCCAATCGACGTCACTTTCCCAAGCAATAACATCAAGATTGCCGGCCACCTCTACGTCCCCGCCTCGTACAAGGATGGTGAACGTCTGCCCGGAATTGTCGTTCTCCACCCAGGTGGTGGAGTCAAAGAACAAACCGCCGGTACCTATGCCGCCGAGCTCGCCAAACACGGTTTCATCACCCTGGCCTTTGACCGCCGTACTCAAGGAGCCAGTGAGGGTACTCCCAGATGTGTCGAGGACCCCTATGCTGCCATTGAAGACGCCAAGTCTGCGGTGACTTACCTCACGACCCTTGATAAAGTGGACCCCAAGAGGATTGGAATGTTCGGTGTCTGCGCGGGAGGTGGATTTGCAGTCGCTACAGCCTCTGCTGATGCTCGCATTAAGGCCGTTGCCGGCGCCAGCATGGTCGATATCGGATTGCTTTTCGCAGGATCGCTTCCGGAGGAGACTCTCAGTTCGTTGGTTGCCCAAGCTGGAGAGAACAGGACAGAGTACGCCAAGGGAGGCGAGGTCAAGTACCTTCCGTACATCCCCCCAGATGTGAAGGACAGCCCGGTCCTGATGAAGGAGGCTTACGACTACTATTCGACGCCTCGTGGATCCCACAGCCGGTCCGTCAACAAGTTTGCCCTTTGGAGTTACGATACTCTGGTCTCGTTCGATGCATTCGCCAGGATCGAAAGGATTTCCCCTCGTCCGTTGTTGTTGATCGCAGGAACGGATGCAGATACCATTGAGCACAGTCGCATCGCGATTGCCAAAGCAGGAAAAACGAGCGAACTGTTTACTATTGCCGGAGCCAACCACGTGGATCTTTACGACCGCAAGGTCAGCGACTGTGTCCCCAAGCTGACCGAGTTTTTCAAGAAGAGTTTGTAGGAGTAGTACCTAGACACTTAGGGGCTCCTTGATGCACTCAATTGCTTCAACACTGATTCAGGGCATTGGGTTTCCAGCAATAAAAATCGCCCTTATTGCATCTTTATTTTTTCCTTCCCACCTGATGATACGACAACGATCCAGTCCCTTGTCGATAGTTTTTCTGTTCAAAAAAGGCGATGGCGAGTAAAACGATGAACCCAATGCAAGTTCGAGATGGATCGAACAGAGTAGGGTTTCGGCAATGTGGTTTGCGGTCGGATATTATTTCCTTTTCTCATGAAACAAAATATAGTGGAGGATGACTTGGGCTATGTTTGCCTCCGCTAAGACCATTTTAATTTTCATACACGCGAGTTGTTATTTTCTTGAGGATAGTGTAGCCAAAGCATTCGATAGCATATGTTTGCAGGTGAATGGCAGAGGTTGAGGCAAACATTGACCAACCCTTTTATGTATGCGAGGTAATAGTGGCGAGGATATGAAGATGAAGCGAGCCTTCCGTTCTCTTTCTTTTCTTTCGTTTGGTGAGGCAGACCTGGGCGGAGAATCAGCCTCTTTGTCAGATTCGGTTCAGACCAGGATTACCGTCGATTATAATTGTTTTGCTAAATTTTCATGGGAAATACGAACAAGTAACGCTCTATTTCGTCAATGAGGAAGGTAATTTCCTTTTGTATTTTTACCCTTGATGCCATCTCAACGCGTCGTAGGGGAACTAGAAAAAGACACAGTAGGCGACGCGCCTACTTTTTCTTCGCCGCGATCACCTCATTATTTCTTCCGCGCCTTGTTCTGTTGAGGAACTACCTAGTTGAGAATTATTTATTGCTGGCAAGAATGGTGGTTCCCATACTGTTCTTCCTGGTGTTCTTCACCGTTCTTCGTAATCGCCGCCTTTGACGAGCTCAAATATCCTTCTTGGGGGCTACCAAGCGACATAGAAACGAATAAACGAAGAACACGCGTTACGCGTCAAAACTGATGAAAATCACTCCATAATCAAACAACCTTATACCCCAACTTAAAAGCAACCAAAACTTACATCGGCTATCAAAGCCTTGCCCCGATTCCAATCAACAACCAATGGCTTCCTCAAATACCCAGGGTTCCTATCCAGAATCTCTTGCACCTCCGCCACCGTCGACGGCTTCCTTTCCACTTCGGGTACCAATATTTGTTCCAATCCTTTATCAATGGATCCGTTACCCAGATATTCGACGATATTTGCAACCTGTTGGTGGGTGGGGGGTTGCTTGTTGGTCTGGACAAGGTCGATTTCGTAATTGTAGCGGCGGGAGGCCTTTTGAAGGAGGGATAGGGCTTCAGTGGAGGTTTTTAGGGATGGGTTGTGGAAGATTGTGATCATGGGGAACCTTGGGAGGCGGAATGACATGTTGTTCTGGCTATTTGCTTGGTGGTAGTGAGGGTAAGGAGAGTCGTGTCGGGGGCAGTTGTGATGTGAATGTCGCGCCAGGAGGTGTCGTGAGTTGTGATGAACAAGTTGGATGTGAATGAGAGAATGGGGGATTCAGCAGAGTCGAAGCAAAGTGCGAAAGAACAGCCAACACAGCGAAAGATGACATAATAAAGTAACGTTTGCATCGTCGGTGGCTTGTTCCTCCCCTTTCTTTCCAAAGGTATCATAAAAAAAAATGGAACCAACAAGTTCCAGAATCAAATGTCAAGTGGTGGACGAAAAAGGGTCCACTTTTATTTTTGGGGAGTTGCACGGTCACCTTTGCTCAAGGCCATCAGCTATGAGTTAGTTTTCGCGTCTGCCTATGTTCACATTCAGCTGTATGACTTGCTAACCAATTGAACCTCCACCACGCTATCCAAAGGCGCAGGAACACAACAAAAAGAGACGCACGAATAGCCGAGTTGGACCTGCAGGAGAGGGAGATGATCCATTGAAAAGTCTTGAGCGTACCACAAATAAAGTTATCAGGTCCCGGTGTCTCCTTGATTGATCAATGCCGTCCCTGAGCCTCTTTCCCCTGATATTTCTCACTCCTAGATGTCCGGCATACATGAATAACCACAAGGTGGAAGCATCTCGAATCGCTGACTCACTCACTCACTCCTGCAACAAACATGTGGGCAAAATAGAACAAAGCACAAACACGTTAGCAATAAAGCCAACCAATACATTGGTGTTGAAGAGATGACAATGCTACCAAGATGGATGCCCTTTGGACCAAGTCGAGGATCAATATGTTTGCGTCGGCAGCCTTGTTCCAATCCACCCCCTCATGGCAATCTTATTGGTGAGAGAGGGACAGAGATGACATACTTCGGACTACGCCTAGCCAACCCATGACATCAACGCACCGCCTGAAGCAGATGTCTGTGTAGCCTCTTAAGCACTACGAGAAAAACAACAAACAGATTGCGAGTCCCGAGGAATTGCGAGGGATCCCATCTTAGTCTTACAGCTTCTTGCACGTCTTTTTTTTTTTTTTTTTTTTTTTTTTTTTGCGCAGTAGGCCAAAAGGCCATGAACAAAGTACAAAGGGCTAGGGTCGAACTTTTTTGCAGTGCAAGAAGCAAACGCGTGGTGGGCACACGAGGATTTTATTGGTTGCTCTTGTCAAGCCCTTGTTACTGCGTCGATTTCTTACACGTCAGCTCAAGTTGCTGTGTTTTGATATCTGCTTGCGATTGTCCGAGGAGAAGAGGGAGGGGAGGGAGGGAAGAAGGGTGAGAAGGCATGGATGCAGCAACCAGGGGATAGGAGAAGGGAGAAGGGAGAACGAAAGAAGCTAATGCATGAGGTACGCATTTTGGATAGGGCAAGAAAGAGGACCTCTCCTCTCCTCCTCCCTAACATTGACCATTCCTAACTTATTTCTTGTTTTCTTTTATTCCTTGGTCCTTCCTTCGCCCTTTCATCATTCGTCTATGCCATGACCTGGCGGATTTGTGTGTGGGAGGGGGAGTGACGAAAGATAGGCAAATAGACACGCCTATCGTTTAGGTTCAGAGGAGAAAAACAAATGAGGTGACAAAAACACAAGTATCAATAGCCAACGAAGGGTCCAGTCCTTGGTCCATCGCCCGCAGACGGACAGATCGCCCGATGGGGTTGTGGAATTAGAGTTTTCCGTGGCTCTTTCCTTCAATAAGAAAAAAAAAAGAGGAAGATATAAAATCCCGAAGAGAGAGTTTGGTTTGTTTGTTATCATCGGAAGGGAAAGATCTGCATGACTTTCTTCTTGTGTAGCCTTGAAGGAATAGGAAGCCTAGAACACCGATCTGGTGCGACGCTCCACGGAGCTGTGGAATGAAAAACAGGTGAGGGGACCAGAACCAGGGTAGGGTTGCGGACCTTACTTTGTTGTTGTTGTGATTGCTGTTTGTGATGTTTTTTCGTAGACCGCCTTTTTCGTGTCAGCTCCTTGTAACACCACATCTATTCGCGGATAGCGAAAAAAACAACAACAACAACAAGGAATGAACAGCAACAACAAGAACAACAACAATAACAAACGACGACAAAGAACAGGTGTGTCGTCTTGTTGTTTTTGTAGCAGGTGTTCCTATCCCTGATCACCTCCCTCTTATACACCCCTGTAAACATTCCAATGAGCATTAATGTAATAAACGAACGCATCCTCCGTACTCCTAGAATTTGAATCGTGTGATATCAACAACATTCCCCGTCGCACTAGGTCGTTAATGCACAGGAACCCCTCGTTCGTTGTCGTCTTTACGAAACCTTTTTGCCACCGCCCCTGTTTTCTTCTTGTAAGCAAATGACTTGGATTGACTGAGGGATTGTGTTGTTAGAGCTCCCCTATTCTTCAGAAAAAATCACCTTCGTTCTTACATTCTTTGCACTTTGTTCCCTCTCGTTTGCTGCTACATTTGTCATTGATATTCCTCCTAGAAGGCCAATGTTCTCTTTACCCTTGAGAATGTATCTTACCGAGGCATGCATGCAATGTCTTGCGCGCGTTATGCTGGTCAGTTAATTGGTTGAGAGTCGAGTAGAGTATTTCTTCACATCGCCGTCGTGTGTTAGTTGGCGCAATTGATCACAACAGATACAACAGCTCATTCGCATGTCTGTCTTCGTCTCGCTAAAGAAGAACGATATCCTTGTACAATGGTCTGTTTGCTTCTCCTAGGAGACGTACTTTGCAGAGTACATCTTACGCCCTCAATTTTTTCCTCATTTTACTGCTGCTCTCCAAGAGCTCAGGGAAATAAATTCAAGACACAAGCACAACGGATCCATTTACACCAGGAAAAAGGCAAGAGTCCGGGTCCTCTCTCCTTTCTCCTGAAAGATGAACCAATTCCGGGTCAACTGGCTGGCTGGCTATGTGGCCAGACTTATTTAATACAAGTGTGCACTACCCTTCCACGCGGAGACAAATATGCAGGGTAACCACCTGGGTGGTTCAATTGAGCACCATATGGAACAGCAGCGGGGTAAGTCCGTCGTGGTTTGAATTGTATTACAAAACGTAATGAGTTATGACAAACAGGGGAAGGGGTGGCGGACAAAAGGGTGACGGACATAGGGGGTAGGAGAGAGAGAGAGTGAGAGTGAGAGAGTGAGAGAGAAGGGAAACCGCCGTGGGGATCGGGGATCAGAGCGGTATCTCTCTAGACCCAGCAGCCTAGTGTTTACTCTCGGACCTGGGCCCTGACCCCCTTTCTTTATTTGTGTTATGAAATAATTATCTTCGTGCTCTCATTTTCCGGTGGGGATGAACGCGCTGTTTCTTGCATTTGCTCTAGTTGCTCTTGGTCTCTTTAATAATATTAAAAAAAAATAGAGGTTTTTTTACAAGCGAGACCGTATCCATTATCCATCGCATCTCTGTGTATGGTGCAACGAGAGCAAGAGCAAGAGCAAGAGCAACAGAGACAGAGAGAGAGAGAGAGAGAGAGAGAGAGAGATGGCTCGTTGAATCGTGGTGTTTCAAGACCAAGTACGAGAACAACTACTGTAGCAAGACAAGAACCAATTACCAGGCATTCGAGCTCGCTCTTGTCGTTTGGACAGATGAACAAAGAGGAAGAGAGAAAGAGAGAGAGGGAGAGAGAGATCCCGAGGTGGCAAGAGGAAGGCAAAATTATACTACCACCACCCTACACGGGTACTCTCATGCATGAGACGAGCCAAGGCTTTCTTTTTCAGGGTATGGGTGTTTGGACGAGAAGGAGGATAGAGAATGGGCCTCGGCGACTTTTTGTCCGTTGTGCGTCTGTTCGTGTTTGCCCACTGTCCAGATGGACTCTCTGCACCTCAGTCCTGCAAAATAAAGCATGCGTACACTCAACGCAAAACACACAATTTGCATTAGTTCGTAGACTAGTGTTTGACCACACCTCCTCTTCGTCCCCTTCTCTACTTTTGGTCCCTTTTGATTTTACCCACTGACGACAACACCAAAGAACAAGAGAGCGTGTAATGTCGCGGTGGGTGTTCGGAGCAAGAAAAAAAGGGTCTCACTATGCGGTCAGAGAGAACAAGTGAATACTCTCTCTCTTCAGTCCTCTCCAAAAGATCCCGATTGTGCTTACGAGGGATAGGGAGGGAAGGGTGAACAAAAGTGTTGCGCGGGCGGGGACAAAAAAGGTGGAGGAGGGGAGTGTTCAATGAATATGCATCGCCGCGAGACGATTTGTTCTCCAGGGCTGGTTAGTTTTGGCTGTGGATGTTACGTCGGCTGGCTGAGGCGTGAGGTACATTGAGAATGGGGAAGGGAAGGGAGAGGGGTAAAGGGAAGGAAGAAGAGTCGAAGAAGGACAATTTTTTTGGCGGCAGTGCCCGCCATGTTTGTCGCTTGGAGTGGCAAAGCAAGGTATGGAATGGTATGGTATGGTATGGTATTGACGGCGGATGACCTTGCTAGCCCAGCCCAACCGAGGGAGGGCTTTGTCTCCCCCTCTTTTTTTTTCTTCTTTGCCACGGATTATGTCACTCGTGGCCCTGCGGCGATGAGGGTGTTTTCTATGTGTTTCTATACGATTCTTTTTATTTCTACCTGCGTGTTTGTTGTTGTTGTTGTTGTTTTTGTTGTTGTGCAGTGCAGTGCAGTGATAGTTGGCAGTGTGTGTATGTACCCTTTGTGTCGAGTCGATTGAATAACATTGAGAATAATGACTGAATGAGAAAGTATATGGGCGATGTCATTGTGTGCGAACCAGGGACGAACTCTATTTATTTTTGATATTGTTTTTTTTGGTGTCTCTCTGCTCTCTCTTTTCTTATCTCACTCTGATTTTGATGGCGATATTTGAATTGAATTGCGTTGCAGTGTCCGATGAAGAATAAATAGGCGGATGATTCCCGGCGACCGAAAAAGTTTTTTTCTTTTTTTTTCTCCTTTCTTCTTTCTTGTTTTTTGTTTTTTGTTATCCTTTTATTCAGGAACAAACCATCATCTTCCTTCTCTTATTCCTCTTAATCTTGCTATCGTTCTCTTTGTACCATTCACATACACATACACATACATACACAGATAACTGAACACAGCACACTCTTACATCCATTCATATCAACAAAGAAGGAAGAGGGATCGTCTCTAATACCATGAACTCTTCTACCACCATCTTATTTACCCCTCCTTCCTCGCCATCATACTCCACCCTCACCTTCTCTCACCAACAACAACAATCATCATCACATCCACAACAGCTACCCGCAACAAAAACACTCTTCCATAACCCAATCTCTATCCCTCAACAACAACAGCAACATACAACCATCCACCACCAACATGCCACCTTCAATATCAATACCAACTCCATTCCTCTCTCCAGCAGCAATACAAAGCCCAACCGTCACTCCCTCCCAAAGTCAAGCAATATCTGGCAACAGCACCAGCAACAAATGCAGCAGCAACAACAGCAGCATCTTCAGAACTACCAACAACAGCAACAGCAGGCAATGCTCGCTTCGCCCCCACCCTCTCCACTCTCTCTCGATAACCGACGCGCAGGTTTCCCTCGCTTGAGCCTCGACACCTCTCAGGAACGCCTTTCACAGAAATCGCCCACCATCATCCAACATGGCGATCAGAGCTATCTCAAGCTGTTCTCGCCCACGCTTGTCGACTCCCCTGTTAGCTACTTGGATGAGAAGCAACAGATTGCAGATAAGAAGATGTGGGAGAATGGACCAGATGAGGCCTTCCAAAAGCAATTGGACATGGAACGACGCGACGCACACAAAGGTAAACAGCCCTTCCTTTTTATTCCACACCGCACCCCACCATTCCTTGCGTTTCTGCCTCTCTTCAGGTAGCTGGAACAGAAACACGAGCAAAATAGCCCGACAGGCGGGGGTTTCTGCGTGTTCTGTGTGCATGTTTCAAGAACCACACACTGAACGGGAGACGTTCATTTCTTCATGCAAGCTCTGCCGGGCTACTTGACCTGGCGCCGCCATTTCTCCTTTTTTTTTCTGGGCTCCCTCTCTCCCTCCTTCCTCTTCCCCCTTGACCCTTTTGCATTATGTACGGGGTGACAAAAATCACAATGGAAAGAAGACTGTGAGAAATCGGCAAAGAAAAGGCCCCCGGGGCAAAGATGTTGTCGTTGTCTCCTTGAATGAAGAAGAACCTTGCCTCACAACAAATGCGCACAAGGGAGAGAGTACTGGCTCCCTTATTTTGATTAATACGTTGGCAATGCCACATTTGTGCAGTCGAACAAGCCTTGCGGGGTCCCCCACCGATGAGTATATCATTATGTCGAGAGTGGGCATAGGTAGTGGGTTGTGGGTGAATTCAAACGGGTAATTCCTCGGTCTGGTTCGATATATTTTTGAGTAGAGTTGAGTGGGAGTGGCGGTAATTATTATTCCTGCCTACCCTGGAGGTGTCTGGACCACAAACGCACACACATACGTTAACAAAACAGATAGATCACATTGACCAAACAGTTGCTTAGCGTTAGCACGACAGCCAAGCAAGGTAGACAAAAAAAAAAAGACGAAATAGGCGTTGTTGTTGTGAATGGAGAATGGGATATTCTTCGCTCCGTGAAGGTGTGCCGTGCGCGCACTGTTACACTACCAACAATTGCGTTTGTAGCTATCCTATCTTCGACTTCTCCCTCGTATCGCTAAACTACAGTTGTTCGGAATGCATATGTGGGAATGTGTATGTACTCTACTCCCTACAAACAATCCCTTTATCCCCTACTCCCTTCCATTCTCCGGTGCAAGAATTTCGAGGCACGATCTATTTTTTGCTGTTTATTTTTACGAGAAAAGAGACACAGAGAGAGAGAGAGAGAGAGAGAGAGAGAGAGAGAGAGAGAGAGAGAGAGAGAGAGAGAGAGAGAGAGAGAGAGAGAGAGAGAGAGAGAGAGAGAGAGAGAGAGAGAGAGAGAGAGAGAGAGAGAGAGAGAGAGAGAGAGAGAGAGAGAGAGAGAGAGAGAGAGAGAGAGAGAGAGAGAGAGAGAGAGAGAGAGAGAGAGAGAGAGAGAGAGAGAGAGAGAGAGAGAGAGAGAGAGAGAGAGAGAGAGAGAGAGAGAGAGAGAGAGAGAAAGAAGGACCCTGCTTGGACTGAGAATTATACCTGCGTAAACAAATGGAGGGCACAACCAACAGCGAGAACACAAACAACGACGCCTCTTCATGAACAGAAAACAGTCCTGTAGTCAATGGTCTCACCCAGAAGGCAAGGCGCTATATGCTTCGTTGCATCCCACTTATCCTTCTTTACCCTCGGGGTCGACGCCATCGTGTTTGTCTCGTTGTGTTTACCCAACGCCGTCTCTGCTTCCCCACTCCGCGGTGGTGGCCAATTCAGGCAGTGACACCACAATGACATCGCTCGTTGACTTGCCTTGCTCCCTCCTCCCTCCCTCTCTCCCGCATGTACCCAACCAATTCTGACAGAGTAGAGTTGGTCTAGATGAGACAGCTATGAGCTGTCTCCAGAGCAAGCCTAGGCTTGTCTCTCACTGACTCCCACTCGCTCCCATTCCCATTCAGATTCAGTTCCTAACCATATTATTCCCGGCAAATCTTTTTTTTTTCTCTTATTGTGTGAAATAGCCCGATCAAGGCAGCAACTCCGTGGATTCCTGCTGGGTCTCTGGCTCGGCTTCCTCATGGGCCTCTTGGTCATCCAGCAAACCTCCGCCAAGGTCTTCATTCCAGCCCACCTCGCCAGGTACTGTTCTAACGCTCATTTTACGCTATTCAATCGATGTTGTTATACTCCACAATCCTACCTTTTTTTTACTATCGACCGAAGAAGAGCCGCGCATTTCGACAAGTGCATCCACAAACACGCAAGCAATGATAACGCCAAAGACAGCAGCATGCCACCACTGCTTGAACATTGCGCAACTCGTTATTTTTTGTGTGTTATCTTGGGTTGATTGCCCGGCATTTGAGTGTTTTTTTCATCTCGCGTAATACAGGCCAGTCAGTCCTTCAGCTAAAGAAGATTCTGGACTAGTGAACAACCATCCGACTCCCCATCCCTCATCCCTTATCCCTCCCCCTCCTACATTCATGCCTTTCCTCCCTTTCCTCACCCGATTGAACTCTGTGATGGGGAGGTTGAGCAGCAAATCAGATCGCTACGATCGACAGCATGCTACGATTCTGTGGCGTAGCGCTGCTCTTCAAAATACTCCATTCTGTGTGCGTTTATCGCGAACAGCTCTGTCTACTTTGCTGCAGCTGCAGCTCTCGCTTTTTTGTTCAACCGCAGTGCATCGACACAAACAAACAACAAACAAAACGACATAAACAACACAAACGCGCATTACACATACACAATATGCAGCATCAAGTTCATTCTCCTATCCCTTTTTCCTTGACCTTCCGCACCTTCTTTTGCACTTGACCACACGCACATACAACTGGCCGACAATACCAGGCTGTCCTTCCTTTGTTTTTCTTCATCGTCTTTTGTTGCTGCTTTGCCTTCAGAAATGCGAGATGCAAAATGCAAGCTCCAAACAGGCGGCTGCCCTCGCCTTCCCTGTCTCTCCTTCCTCTCGTTTTTTGTCCTCACTCCCTATTGGGGGCCCATACCTTTGCTCGCTAATCCATACCCATGACATCAACTCTTCCTCCTCTCTCTACTCCAATGCCATCCTTGCCGTTTTCCTTGCATATCGCTAACTTACCCTATCTCTTCTATGTTTATCCTCTTCCACTCCAATAGACATGACACATCGCCATTGATGCTGTTCACGGTCCTGTTGTCTTGCGTGGCCGTATATCGGTCAGGTACACGCTGTATCATGGCGGCGATTGCGACCTGCGTGGCCGTCTTGACCTGCTTTGCTACTCTAATTGTTAACCAAACCCGGTACGCGCCCCAGTTCATTGTCTACAGATCTGCTGGTGGTGAAGATGCGACTTTGTCTGCTTCTTCGTCTTAAAGCGGGGAGAAGACTCTTGACGACGGTTTTCGGTCACGTTTTCGTGATCCACGCAATTTCTTTTGTTTATTTATTTTGGCTGAACATAGCATCTTTGGTTTAGGCCTTCTTGATTTATTCCTTTTTCAACCATCCTTTACCGTTAACCAACATCACCCTCAACCAAACACTGCACATACTTTCTTTCACACAAAGCACGAGCCTTTATTCTTCGCTGTAACCACCAAAAAAAACAAACAGACAAAAAAAAGCTCACTTGTATATACCTCTCATCATTCCACACCACCTCCATTCCATTCTACAACCAAATGTAATATAGTCAACGCAAATAAAAAATAAAAAAAAAAACGGTCGTTTTTTTTTTTTTGGTCCCAAGTTAAAATCTTCCTTCGCTATCTCATCTATCTTTGGCCGTCCCGTCGAAACGCGCTCAATTGATGGAAACGAAATGGGAAAGAGAACATGCCATGCACGGCGGATCAAGGACGGGTTTACTGTCTATTGGACATGGGGGAGCAAGGGACGGAGGAGTAGGTGGGAGGGTTGCAAGGATGGTGAGACACCAAGGAAAAAATAGGTCAGGGGAAGTAGAAAGGCCTAAGAAGGAGAGAGAGAGAGTAGGAGGGGGGACCACAAGCATGTGTATGTGTGAGTATGCATATGCAAACTTGTGTGGTCGAATAATGTGTTTAAGCAAAACGTCCAATACAACAAGGAGTCCGAGGAAGCAACAGCATAGCATAGAGTGGGATGAACTGGGACAGTAAGAAGGCAAAAAGGCGAGAGTGCCTGGGCGAGAGCGAGTAGGATGGGTAGCGGTGGGCAGATGAAGAGGGAGGTTTCTTTACAAGAAAGGCCTATGCATGAGAGGTGAATGTCCGAAAGTATGAGGAAGGAAAGGGGTGCTCTAGGGAATGATAGGGAATTGTGGTTGCTAGGGAAGCGTAGTATTGCGCGTATTAAAGAGAGAATGACGTTGAGGAAGGAGATGTGCATAGGAATGGAGCTGGTAGAAGATAAAGAAAAGTGATGGGACAGTAATGAACAATCGGAGCCAATAACACTGCTTACCCAGGACGAGCAAGAAATAACAAGCCAATAGGGGTTTCAACGGCGACCAAGTTGCACAAACAAAAGGACGTCCTTCAAGAGTCGAAAAAGCGAACGAATGGACCTCCAGCGCGTGCTATCCTCTCATCGTTCATGAATGGTGCTCCAACAACGCGGCCAAAAGGCGCCCCCTCCCCCTTTTTTTTCACGGAACTACGACATGGCGGTTGAGAGGAGAAGTATGTGTTACCAAAAGTCTGAATCGACCGAGAAAAAAAGAGATGGAAAGAAGAGAGAGATAAAGAGATGAATCGCGTGGCTCTTTTGATTATGCTTCTCCCTCGTACTCTCTTTCCCCACGATTCTTATCCTTCGCGGAGAGGAGGAAGGAAGGAAGAGTAGAAGAGATAAACATTTTGTCGGGTATACCCTAATCAGGTCAATTGCTTCCGTGCCCTTTGTTACCAACAAGAACGTAACGCAACGAGCCAATGACCTAACAACGTATGAAAATGAATGAAAAGAAAACAAAAATATAGTAGCACAGGCGAGAACGAAGGAAAGAGGCGCCAGTGAGAGTTAGTGTGATGGTTTAGTTGTAACTTGCAAGGAAGTTTTGGAAAAGGGCAAAAGGAATAACATGCGGGATCAACAAGCGATGGTGAAAAACTGAGAAGAGAGTGAGTGGGCTCAGTTGGACACCCCTGCCTGTCGGTTGAGTCGAGTCGGTCCACATGACTTGGATGACATCCATGGGTACAGGCTAGCACAAATCAAACTATGAAAACAACGTGGAAGGTAATGGAATAAAATGAATTGAATCAGATAGACAAAGAGATGCAGCAGCGACGAAGCCCTACTATCATCGTCTGAAGGGAAGGATTTACCCAGTGCATGAGATACAAACAAATGAGACTAGTTTATCTTTTCTGGGTATTCCTTTTTTTTTAAAAAAAACAAAACAAGGCGGTGGCATCATCGCATCATCGGGCGATGAGTGGGTACCGGTATAGTTAAAGCTAATTGCTGCGGGGAACTAAAGACAGAGATCTTGGGTACTTGAAGTGAGACAAAAACTTTACGTTACATTCATTATATCCTGGACTAGGGTACTAGAGGACTGGTTCGGGAATACAAAGAACAGGTAAGCAAGGCGATTCAAAATCGTGGTTATCTCTGGCATGTTAGTTGGTCTTGTTTGTGCTTGTTTCTTTGCCGCGTGGGTCGGGGGTGTAGGTGTGGATGATGGGAATGTAGGGAGAGAGAGGCTGTGGGCGTCATTTCTCATTTTCACTCAGGTGTGTCCGTGAGCATTTTCACTCCCCCTCTGTCAGTGGCCAAGCCTTGCTGCCTCAATTGTGACTCTCATGCGCTCAATGGTGACTGCGTCCAAAGTCGACGAATTAGAGTTTTCCTTAACTCTTGGTCGTTAAGGTAAAAAACATCAACGATGAAAGCGGCGGCGGCGGTAGGTCGATCGTTTTTTCAGAACATTGTCTTCTCCGTCAACCCTCTCGCCCAAACCCACTCGCCATCACTAGCAATCACGGAACAAACAACCTACCCACCAACAACAGCGCCACTCCCTTTGCTCCTTTTCTGTTCTTCAGACAACGCCCATAAGAAAAGAAGAGGTAACTACCTTCCCTGTTTTCCAGGCATGCTTTTCCTTTCTTGTCAAACAGAAAAAGTCAACTTCCATTGGAAAAAAAAAATAGAAGAAAGGAACCTTAAGAAAAAAGATATTTTTGAACATAGACATCACATAGAACAAGGTTTGGGCTGTTGTATTTTTTTTACTCTTCCTTAACCCCTCCCCTCTGCTCCCTCACTGCACTCAGTTCGAGGTTCGACCCCTGACACTGATATATTATATCTTTTTCATAGCACGTAATGGGGATGTACAGGTGTGACCAAAGCGTTTTCGCCCATTTTCCGGTTGCTCAAGAAGGGGAAGGCTTGGCAACATTTAAACAATGCACAGGGGAAAAAGAAGGACAGGGGCACTCCTCAAATCTCAACTTCCAATTGGGTTTTGTTCTGGGGTCGGGTCTGGCCAGGTGGACACAAGATGATGATGACGATGACAACGAATATGAACGCTATGAACAATGAAAAAAGGGCCAAAGTGGTAAAGAATTAATCACAACGAGAAAGAGAGAGAGACCTGCGCGAATTCTCTACTGCTAGCTCTCTCTCGTTGTTACACCACTTGCTCCCTTCCTCTCACTCACACACAGAAGAGTTTCAATTGCTCTAGCCTTCAGTCTTCATCTCTTTGATCACCTCCGGACGAGAAAAGAAGTATGTGTAACGCGCCGCGTAGCATAATTCAAAAAAATAAAAGCATGGGTACTTTGACCAGAACCCGTGATCTAAGGACATGATTCTTGCTGTCGACAAACCGAAAAAGAGGAACGAACAAGAACACAACGAATAGAAAAAAAAGAACGCGTGCGTTTTCCTCTGAAAACCGACCGGGAAAACAATGCCCTCTCAGATAACCAAACAAATAAACAAGGGTACCCTTGTTTTTTAATTCGTTGTAAGCATACATAACCATATCTCTATCTATGTTCATTTTTCGCAATCAGTGCATGGCCATGCTTGTTCTAATAGAGTTTAGACTGGAGGGTACTCCTCCACAGGGGTGTGGTGCGGTTCGCGGATAAATAGGAGCAGAAAGGACAGAGTACCTGAGTCTGCTTATTATTTTTCTTGGAAGGGTTCCATGGTTCGTTTCCATGGTAAAAAACAAGGAAGGATAGAAGGGGTACCTTGGTTGACCTTGTTTGTATACGCCTCAAAGTGTGGCGAATATTCCAAGGAATATAACCAGCTTATCGTATTGGCTGGTGGGTTGGACAGAGAGGGTAGAGGAGAGTTAATTGTGAGCCATGCTTTTTTTTCGCCTTCCGAGTAGAAAATTCATGGTGAAGCTAACAGACAAAAAAGAAGAGCATTGCAGAATGGAAAGGGGGAAGGAAAAAATGGAAAAGACGAATGGAAGAGTGTACACAGGAAGGAGAGAGGGATGGTAGGATGGAAGAATAGAAGGAGGACCTTGTGGAAAACAAAGAAGCCGTGGTTGATTTTAGGGTAGCGATCGTTGGTGAGTGCTGATATGTTATGACATGAAAGGTTCAACAAAAGTACGATTAGATCCTTCGATTCCACGCCCCCTTTCTAATGTTCGTTCCAAGAAAGAATAGAAGTTCGAATAAGGGTACGGCAAGTGTTGTTTTCTAATTGCTCCTCCCCCTATGCCTTCCATAGTTTCCTTTTGTTTGCTGCGTGAATGAATGAGTGTGTTGTTGTTGTAGTAGCCGTGGTTGTCCTTACCAATCCTTCCGCGGATTGATCAAAAACGACAAAAAGGATAGGTGGATATTGATTTTGTAGTGATCGAATAATGTTAGATGGCGAAGCAAGCAGGGTGTCAACGAAGATTTTCATTTGCTGACTGGCTGGCTGGCTGTGGGTGAATGGATACAAAGACACAGACAGACACAGCGTCGTCATAACGTGGCTATTAGTGTTCACAAGGTCAAGAGACATGAAGGTGTCAGCCAGTCAGCCAGTCAGTAGTCAAGCAATGGATTGGATACATAGTCGAAAAGTAAGTTGTGTTCGGTCGAATGTCCTAATTGGGAAGGTCGGTCTTCTTGCGATATCACCCGCAGTGAAAGGAAGAGAGAGTGTGAGTGAGTGAGTGAGAGAGAGAACGAAAGGTGCCACCAAATAGATAATAAGGTTGTTACGAGGGTCATGCATTTATTCATTCTTCTTGTAACAACAATCGTTGTTATCGAACGGGGAACCATCCATGAGTATGTCTCGACAACAGCACAACAGCCAGATATCGATGATGTGTGGAGGAAGGGATGAAGAATCATAGTTCTCCGTGAGCGAATTAATTTTTTCGACACACATAAGGCAGAAGACATCGAAGTATACAAGGACGATCGGGGTCATCAGGTTCGCATCATGTCAACAAATGCGTTCTTTTTTATTTTTTTCAGTTTCGACCGTTCAAACAATGAATTATGAACAACCAAGGAAAGGGAGCATAGAAGGAGGGAGGGGTTCAATGAAGAAGGGAAGTGGAAAAGGCGAAAAATGGCGCACTTGGTTGTGAGCCACGAACAGCGAGGAGGATGAGTGCAACAAAGGAGGAATAAAAGAAAAGAGCACGGGGAAAGCAGGGCTTGGACAGGGTCATTCATCGTCAAGCAATCTTTGATTCACTCATCGATCAGTCAAAGTGTGAGTGTGGCAAGAGTACTGAAAGGGAGAGAATAGAAAACGTGACAATGTGAAAATTAAGTTAACAAAGGCCTCCAACTTTTTCGTTTAAATAGACTGACCTCCGGTGCCAGTTTCCCCTTCTCTCTTTTCGTTATCTTTCTTTCACTCTTATATTTGTCTTTGACAGCATCACTTCAACAGCAACTCATTCTTACAACAACAACAACAACTACTACTACTACAACAGCAGTATACCCCTCGACCAGCCAACATCTCGCCTCGCCCCTTGTTTACGACCCTTCTTGTTCTTCGACAACAACTCTCGACCTGACCTGACATTGACTTGACGTTCATTTCCTCGCCTTCAACAACTACCCATTCACCTTCACTCAACTCGACTTTCTTTGACTTTTGACTTTTGCTCTCCGCCGTCTTTCTGCCGCTTCAAAGTTAACACTCCCCGCTCACTGTCCACGTAACAATAACCAGGAACCACATCAACTAACCAGCGACAACAAGTCCTCCTTTACAACAAACAAACTATTCTTTCCGCATGCCTATGCAAGTGTTCGAGTTCCACGCTGACGCCACCGTCAGCCTAGCCAGTACTGCTGCCATCAACAGAAAGAGCTGCGACCACTGCTTCCTCAACCGCAAGACCTGTGACAAGGTCCGTCACCCGACCGCCGATCCCGGTGACAAGTGCAAGCGCTGTGCCAAAGACGATCGCCCCTGCACCTTCACCCCCACCGTCCACCTCTACCACATCGCGGACTGTGTCGGACGACACCAATGCCGTGCCAAGGTCGTCCAGGCCATGGGTGGTCGCAAGAAGGAGATCAAGTTTAAGACCATTGAGATCCCAATCATCTGCGACATGGACTCGGAGCTCGATCAGGCTCTGTATGAATACATCCAGAAGCAGCCCAACTTGCTTGTATACAACAACAGGATCAAGTCGTTTCTTGCTCAGGATGTAAGTACTCTTTCTTTTCCATGTAACAGTGCGAATAGCGATGCTTTCATGAAAACAAACAAGTATACTCATACAAAGACTTGTTGTTATCAGATGCTGGGCCTGACCGAGGAACAAGAGGACTTAATGTCTGTTCAAAACAACAATAACAACGACCAAGATGTACCGGATATTGTAAGTTGTAGTGCCAAAAGTCACGAGAGGGAGACTACTATATCCTGACACATGATATCCTAACCAGACCGCATTGTATTGGATGGGACATAATTTAGACCACATCGCCCTCATCGGAATCGCCCTCTCACGGTGCTAAGAGATCATTCGAGCCCGAAGACGGATCAAGCAAGGACATGAACCTCGACAACACTGCTGGATCGCCCACTCAGGGTCCCCAAAAGTACAGGATCATGGCACTGATCGACGCTCACCAGAGCCAGACTCCTCAGCAACAACAACAGCAGCAGCAACAACAACAACAGCAGCAACAACAACAACAGCAGCAACAGGCATTGTCGCGCCACCAAAAACGTCCTTCAGAGGATCAAGGCAGGAGCGTCCCCACCTCGATGCCCAGCCCAACGCCTCTTAGCCCGACTGACGTTATGGACTACCACAAGCGCCGCGAGTCGGCCTTGCTGACCTTGCCCCCCGTCGCCACTTTTGGCAGCCTCTACCAATCGGACGTTCAACAGCAACAGCAACAACAACAACAACAGCAACAGAACTTGTACGCCCACCAGAATGTGCTCACACCCATCAACACCAACTTTGGTCAACAACAGTCACTCCAGACAGGTTACCGAAGCACCAGCCCGCTCCTTCACAGTCCAAGCGGTCTCAGCCCAACTCAGCACTCGCCTCACCCTCCCAGTCCCTTGGAGCTCTCTCTCGACGTCAACACCAACTTTGGAGCATTGAGCGGCAGCCATCAGAACCTCCCCAGCCTCTTTGATACCAGTCTCTCGATGTCAACGCAGTTGCACGAACAACAGCAACAGCAGCAGCTAATGAGGACCAGCGTCGGGACTTCGACTTCACCCCAGATGGGATCGGATGCCGATTTCTCGGCTGTGCCCAACCCAGTCGGTCCCCCACCCCCACTTGTGATCACGACCACCAACGAGGACGGCAATGAGGTCGGATTTTACTATGCAGTTCCTGAGGTCAACTTGAACCCTGCCTTCAGTGATGCGGACCTGTTCCAAGACTTCACGATGATGGATGCTCTTGGTGAAGATTTCGTCTGGATCGAGAACTTGTTCGATGAGCCAACCCCGGAGGAGGCTGCTGCAACGATGACAGCCATGTCTGTGGCTGCTGCTGCCGGAAGGACCTCTTCGACTGCTGACCACGGTGTGTCGACCAACGCTGCCCTTGGCGCGATGGAGAGCCTGATGAACGCGGCCTCCGCCACCGCTGGAAGTGATGACGTGTCGATGGAGTCAAGCATGATGGCTGGATCGATGCAAGGTATGGGTATGCCTCAGCAGCAATGGCCTCGTCCCAGTTACAGCAACACCATGCAGGGATAAAAGCAGCCCTTCTGTGTGTTTGATTGATCTATAGCCTTTTCGTTTCTTTTCCTTTTTCCGCTTTGTACATAAGTATTTGCCCTCTCCACTCCTCTTTATAATTTCATCTCTCCTCTCTCTTGTACATACATATCGAACATAATAAACCCTTGTAGACATACAAAAAAAGCAACATTGCGAATCCACTATTGTAGTGCAATGGCCACTTGCCATTGTGTTTGTCACTTGTAACGAAATAACGCGTTCCTATTCATTCCAACAAGAAAAAAATCTTTGAGATAATGAAACAGGGAGTGACGATGGTGTCGTATTCCTGTTTTGAAACCCTGCCCGTTTCGTTGGGGCGATGACAAAGACGCGTTGTCGAGATTTTTTATGTTCTGCTTGAGACGCGTGAGGTGGAAAGCAACGGATGTCATTCGGCGAAGCTAAAGAAGAAAAATGTATCAGCCTCAGTCTCACAAGGAATTTTTTTCTTCATTCATTCCCGCCTCCCACACGCGTTGTCATGCCGCCCATTCTGTCTGCCGCCACCACTTGCTATTTACTCATTTTCGCTTGTCTATTGTGCTTTTCTTTTTCTTGATCTCTTCATCTCCACTCCCTTTCAATTTTCACTCGTTTCTTCACCTTTCATTAATTCCTTTCCCTTACTCCCCTAATCCTCCATACCTTCTTCCCTCTCACACGACATCGACCCACCAACAAAACTAACCAGCAACCAACCACCAAAACCACCAACCTAAAATGTCAAAGTCAACTGCAAAGGGCTGGCTCACCCAGTCCCTTGCCGAGCTGATCGGCACCGCCATGCATGTTCATGTACATTTCCGTCGGAGGCGCCGACGCTATCACCAACGACATTGGTGACAACAACGGCTACCTCGCCAAAGCCTTTGCCTTTGGTATCGGTCTCGCCATCACCGCTTGGGGGTTCTTTAGAATTTCCGGGTCGCATTTTAACCCGGCGGTGTCATTCTCGAGTTTGATCACTGGGTACTTGACGGTGCCCAAGTTTGTGTTGTATTTTGTGTCCCAGTTGCTGGGCGCTATGTTGGGCGTTGCGCTTGCTAGGGGGACTACTCCTTCGGCGGATAGAATCATGCAAGTTAATTCTCTCGTAAGTGTTCTTTCGTTTGAAGGATGAAAAATATGACTATGAATGTGAAGGAATGGAGGTAAAAGGGTCAGGCCAAATGAAAATTATTGTCCTCTACTCACACAAACATTCCTTCTTTCCCTCCTTACACAACCATATGACAATAATAGATGAACGGACAATCGTTGGCCCGTGGATTCTTCCTCGAGTTCTTCTTGACCGCTATCCTGTGCTTCGTCTACCATATGGTTGTCCACGAGAAGAACCGTTCGACCTTTATGTCGGCCCTCCCCTATGGTTTGGCTCTTTTCTCGTGCACCTTGTTTGCAGCCCGGTACACCAATGCGGCCATCAACCCTGCCCGTGCCTTTGCTACCTCTGTTGTTGCCCGTCAATTTACTAGAGACCACTGGATCTACTGGTTCGGGTATGTTCTTTGGTCCTTTTTGTTATTTCGTATAGGATGATGGAATGCACATTCATGCGAAAATTGAGAAACGCGTTAGCGAGAAAATTTTTCTTTTCGTCTAAACCTACGCGAGCGAGACACTTCCAACAACTAACACCTCACACATACCGTACTCTCTCGCCCTCTGCTGCCAACTACACCTAATTTAGACCCATGTTCGGAGCAATTTTGGCGGCGGCGTTGCACATCCTGTTCCGCTACTTTGACTATGACCAGCACAACGCCGGTATCGATGCCGAAAACCAAGCCCAGTACGTCCGCGCCAAGGCTGCAGCTGCCGAGCACCTCGGTCACGGCCAACAGACCACCTATGTCAACCGCGGTCCTAACGGTACTACCACCACTACCACCACAACCACCAACAACCACAATGTTCGTCACTAAACACTCTGTGTCGTTGTTCATTAAGCGAGGAGGATGAAGCCGCTATTTTTTTTTTATTTGTCAATAGCTGTAACAACGTAATAACGTAGAAAAGTCAAGTTTGTAAATAGTTTGCTACATAAAGACACGCCCTTTTCACCTACTATGCTTAATTCTCAATGAGGAGATGCCGGCTCGTTTAAAGAAACGCTCGCTGGAACCGGGACCATGTCGGAAAAATTAAGACACTACAGTGGATGTAAACAAAGAGAGACATGGTCCTCTTCATTTGCTTGTAATGGATTCGTTTGTCAGTGTCTCGACTCCGATCCGGCTCCGTTCATTCTTTGGATTGTGGCGTTTTTCTCTCAACCTTCATCGATGATTCTGCAAAAAATGGTCTCTCAGAGTGAAATTGCATTTCAACGATTGGGTTCTCATTTCTCCGAAGGGTGAGCAATGGGCAACAGGCAAAAACAACGACCAAGAAAAAAAAAATCTCGTCCTTTTGTGTGTTTGTTTGGATGATATTGGGGTCTTGTGGACAAGGATGTTTTCTATTTCGGGATGGAGGAAGTAATTAAAAATCAGGTCACCCTACGCTGACCTTCTCTCCACACGTTGTTACAACACAAACAAAAGGGTAAACAGATATGCATGCCTTTGCCTCATCTCTTCACAAACAGATCATCCAATTCATCCATTCTCTCTTCTCACTGGCAGGGGTGAATTGAATGGCTCTCATATGAGTAAAGATATCCATAGTGGTTTGCGAGTGAGCAGGAGCAGGCTAACTCAAAAACAGAAAAAAGACAGCGTGTGCGTGAAGGATTGCAATGGGGAGAAGACAATTTGGAGCACATCAACTCAAAAGGAAGAGAAAGAGTGTTCTAGCCTTTTTTGAGCGAGGGAGTGGGGGTGGTTCAGCAGGCAGGGGCAGGTGGACATTGTTTTGTGGGCAGGCAGGCAGGGGATGCAGACCCTAAAATAAGGACTGGTGGGGAGGCCAATTTATGGTTTTGTGTGATGAAGAGACAGGAGAGAGAGGGCAAGAGAGAGCAGAAACAAATGAATTCAGCCAAATAATGTGAGCGTAGGTTTGCCATTTGCCCTATGTCCGAACCCAAAAAAAGCGCAAATGAATGAAAATGGACACTCCCTATGGATGGTGTACTCTTCTCCTTCATGTTCATGTACGCCCCTGGTGCCTGAGTACCTTGCAATGGTAGTACAGTACCTGGGGGAAGACATACATTCCGTCTTCTCTTTTAAATAAATACCGAGACTGACATTTCCTCCTCTTGTTTTCTTTTCTGTTTTCTTCTTTGCTCTTTGTCACTCATATCACTTTCACGCCTCCTTCCTACCGTCCTCATCACCGGTACCCTCCCCTTTTACCCTTTGCCCTCTCCCTTCACTCCCTCCATCACCACTGCTCCATCCTACCTATTCTCCTTCTTCTTCCCTACTTTTACCTCCACCTCCAACAAACAAAATACATACAAACAAAAATGGCTTCATTCTCGACAACTCTCAAGACCTCGTGGCTGTTGTGCCTGGGTCTGGTGATCCTCGCCCTCTTGGCCCCCAAGCAGGCCGACGCCCATATGGCCATGCTCTACCCTACCCCTCGTGGTGGATACGGCACCAAGGATTTTGACGGCCGCATCCACGTCTTTATCGACTACCAGGGCTTCAAGTTCCCCTGCGGCGGATACCCCAAGGGTCCCACCACCAGTACGCCCCTTGACTCCTTAATTCATTCGCGACAACCAACTGATTCACTCAACCTCTCAATTCCCCCCTGGATCATTGTTCTCACCAAACCCATCTCGATTTTCTCTCCTTTCTTTTATTTTGAACAGAACTGAAGGCGGGACAAGTTGTTCCCGTTCGTTTCTGGACACCCGAGTTGAAGAACGTGCACTCGCTGCCCAAGGGCAAGATGAGCGAGGCCCGTCATGGCGGTGGCATGTGCGAGTTCTCGCTCTCGTACGATGGTGGAAAGTCCTTCCATGTCATTGGATCCTACACCAAGACCTGCCCCGATGGTATACTTCGCATTGTTTGTTTGTTTGTTTTTTATTCTTGATTTGACTTCATTGTTTGTCTGCTCAAAAAGGCTATGTTATTAGCGTGTGGAGATCCATGTATTTTGATATTGTGTAACAAACAGATGGACTGACAGACTCTTTGTGAATGATACTCCATGTTTCTAGCTTTCTATGAGTGGCCTGTCAAGATCCCTGCCAACGTTCCCTCCTGCACACAGCCTGGTAAGCATCTCTCTTCTTCGATTTCATCCCTCTCTGCTTCTCTTGAATCCAACTTGGGAGTTGAACATGGCCCAAGATGGATATAAAAAAAGACATTTCCCAAGAGAAGAGGGCTCTCGATTGTTTACCTCATTGGTGCAAGTATGCCAATCAAATTTGCCATTTTCCTAACGCCCTCTGCTCCCTGTCCTCTCTATTTTCGGGGATTGCTTTTGGATAATTAGGCAAGTGCTTGTTCTCTTGGTCCTGGACTGCCAACCTCGTCCCCCAGTACTACCACAAGTAAGTTTTTGTTCATTATTATTTTTTTTGGCATGGAATCGCTAATGCAAAAGAGAAATGGAAAAAAGGTTTCAGAGGGATACCCTTCATCAGGCGGGTTCTTTGAAGCCTTCTTCTCATCTCTCTACCTGATCGATGTGTCTGGCCATGAAATCAAAAATGAAAAATGAAAATCTATTTCCGTCCTCCATCCATCATCCAATGCACACTCCTTTTCATTTAATTAACCATCTTCTTCTTAATCAACTCTCTTAGCTGTGCCGATGTGTCGATCCAGGGAGTCAAGAACGGAAAGCTGCCCACACAGATGATGAAGATGTTCGACTTCAAGGCCAAGGGCGTCAAGGGCGGCGTCACCTTCCCTGGCGATGGAAAGTCCCACGAACGTGGTGTTGGACCCTCCAAGGCCGAGATTGCCAAGAACACCCACTAAAGTGCTTAGATATTTGTTCGTTCGTGCGTCTCCCCTTTTTTTTTCCTCATCAAAAAAAGCATTTTGAATTTTTTTTCTTTTCCACGTAAAAAAAAGAGAGAGTCAATAAATGCGTTATCAGAAAGACAGATGCTGCTTTTGTTGCTTCCGGTGGAGTGGGAGTTGAGTGGGAAGGAGAGAAAGGAAAACAATGTGTGAAGTATTCGTGTGGGGATGCGCCAACACCTTAAACGTTCATGATAGTTTGTTTTAGTTCGTCGTACAATGGTCACACAAATTATATTCCACTATTGAACAGGTGCATGGAAAGAACAGGCAGGGTATGGACGCAATCGTAGCTGTAAGATACTTGGATTGCGCTACAGTGACTAATGCCTATTGTCACTCCCCAAGCTTACCCACCTCTCCGTTCACTCTTGTTTGCCTCCCCATCACTGTTTTTTGCGTCTCCATCGTCTTTCAGTCGTCCTTGCACACACCTTGATCATTCTTATTCACGTTTCCTCGCTCTGCTTGTCCTCTCTCCAGCGGTTAGGTACTATCAGAAGGCAACTACCTTTTTATTTAACAAAGACACACACCTGTGTACCTCGACATACCATATTTAAATATGGCTACCGAGGCAACACTAATATACAACATTTTTCTTTCTCGTTATCCATTCTTACCCTTACTTTCACAGTCCCACACCTTGCTTCAATCAATAGGTATGCCTAGCCCATTCCCTCTCGTTAGAGAGTGCAGCCACGGCTTGTGAAGGGATTGTTGCCACGGTGCTTAGCTTTTGTTATTATTTTTGTCCCCGCTTTACTTCAAATATGGCCATGAAGTCATTGAAAAAACGGCTATCTAATTCTGATCTTTGACGCGGTTAGCGGTGTGAACAAGAAAGAGATGGGAAAAGAGTGATCCATAGAAATGACGAGTATGCTACACTGTCTTAATTGCTGCTTGAGGAGTTGAATTAAACTACCTTACTGTGTTTTTAAAGCTAACGTACTACATCCCAGCAGCTTTAACCTAGTCCAAGAAATGTAATTGCGGCTGCCAGGAGCTCCTTTTCGTGACAAATTGCCGTGGGCAACCAAGGGCTTAAAGATGCTCTTCGTGAACTTCAAGACCCACAGCAGTAGCAATCATTCGATGGCCCGACAAGTGCATGATTGACAAATGGAAAACTCACAGAAACCACCCACTGGCAACCAACTACAGGCGACTCACGAGCATCCTTCGCCAGAACCGGAGGCAAGGGGACCTTGACAATGGAGCTTCTTGTAAAACCTACTTAATTTTCTCAGTTCGTCAATTAAAAACGGTTGATACCTAATTGCAGTATCTAGCCTCTATAGAGCTCAGTTCGAATCCCCCCAGATTCCGATTACCGACCTTCGACTGGTACCGGCTCAAGAACCTCGCTTCCAACTGTTGAACTCTATTACCGCAATTACCTTACTCATCCCAGGGGTAGACATCATGGTGGCTGCGGACGAAATTTCAAGCGTGTCTTTGGCGATCCGGATGTTGCTGAGCAATTGATGTTAGCAAGGAATAAACTGATCAAACAGCGATGCACTCCCCTCCCCTAATCGGCAGCAGATATACTCTCACTCAACCAGGAGCTATGTCCTCTCTTAGCCATCAGCCAGTCTCAGCCCCAAAGAGCGAAGACGTGATACTGCTCCTTTTCTGCTACCTTCATGTATGAACGACCGACTACCAGCAAAGGAGAGCGTTTATTAAGGACAGAATTACCTGAAAGAATTCTGTTAGAGCTTATTATTATTATTATTATTATTATTATTTACAAGAAAAGGAAGGAATGCAATCGTAGTTGATTAGCTAAAGGAAAGAAGAAGTAATATATGTGGATGGTTGGATGGTGAAGATAAAAATGAAAAGGATTCTTTACAGCTTGGACTCCTTGCCGGGACCACAGAGTTCAGCCGCAAGACTCTTGCTCCTCATATCCGCAGCCTTAACACTCTCAGCCACCAAATCTCTAAACCCACCCTTCTCAAAAGTCTTGATCGCTGCATCCGTCGTTCCCTGAGGACTCGTCACCTTCACCCTCAGGGTCTTCAAATCGTCCGAACTCGACTGAGCCATTTTGGCAGCACCCAAGCAAGTCTGGATCGTCAGTTCCTTGGCTGTCTCACGGTCCATACCCAGTTTCACGGCAGCGTCCTCCATGGCTTCCATCATGAGGAAGAAATATGCAGGACCGGATCCAGAAATGCCAGTGACGGTATCGATGAGGGATTCTTGGTCGACCCAGGAGACTTGTTTTGAGACGGCGCCGAGGAGGGATTCTGCAACGAGTCGTTGGGTAGGGGTTGTGTCGGGGGTCGCGTAGAGGCCGGTGGCACCCTCATTGACGAGGGCAGGGGTGTTGGGCATGACGCGGATAACGGGTGGGAGATCCTTGTCCTGAACTTGTGTTGCTGCTGTTGCCTCTGATCCTGATGACCCTGAAGAAGCGCCTTCGGCCATGAAGCGAGCGATCGCCGATGTCTCGATTCCGGCAGCGATAGAAATAACAAGCGGCTTCCTCTGATGCAAAGTGCTCCCAAGATCCGACACGACACCCCTCAAGACCTGAGGCTTGACCGCCAAGATCACAACCTCTGCAGGTGGGAAGCTCTCGTTAGCCGCTGTAGGGTTGATATGAACGGATCCGTTGTCGACAAGTGCGGCGGTATGGGATAAAGATTCGGAACCGTTGACGGCGAGATGGTTGGCTTGAGGACCAGAGAGGACTTGGAGACCGGGGTATTTGGAGTGGAGGAATTCGCAGCGGGCTTGGAGGGGTTCTGTGACGACACATTGGGAGAGCGGGTATCCGCAGGCGAGGAGGCCGCCGAGGATGGCTTCTGCCATGTTACCTCCACCGATGAATGCGAGTCTTGATTGCAGCATGTTGTCTTGTGTTTGTTGTGTTTTTGGTTGTGGGTTGGAAGGTATCAACTGATATTTGTTGACTGAACTGAAGGTTGTTTGTTTAGTTGAAAGATGGAGTGAAAAAAAGAGAGTTGTAAAGAAGAGACAAATGGCTGCGGCCATGTTCTTTTATACCTCTTTTCGTTCTTGTTCCCAGGATCCGACTTTGCCCATGCACCGTGAAAAATCCCTCTTTGACAGTTTTGACTTATGAGGTCCCCTTGTCAAACTCAACACAGACACATCCAATCTCCGATGGGGTAACTCTTATCAGCAATTGTACCGTCAGCTACAATACAATAACAAACTGCCGCTTGTCCACAACTCACTCATTTGCTACCACAGTCTCACTATCAGCCACTATTCAACTCCCACTTCTCTCCATTCATGGCCCCAGCACCTCTCTCTATTACACATTTCAAGGAAACCGTACGGAAACAAAAGGAATAAAAAAGATTTTTTTCCGGCCTTGTTTTGTGTGCGTTCGGTCCATCTGGGAGAGGTTTGACAAAAATGGGGTGACGAGGTGGCCAAAGCGAAATAAAAAAATAATGTGTTCTTGTTTTGTTTTGTTTTTCTTGTGTTCTGCATCCTCCGAAAATGTGATCCTGTCTCGTCTCTCCCTTTGGATCGGCGCTTCCACTGTCGTGGGGCGAAAAAAGTCAAGAGCGATTGCCCTTCTGTTCCTGTTTCGTCATCCTTTTGGTCATGGTTGTGCCCGTTCTCTTCTTTCTTCCACGAGAGTCCATAGGGCTTCTTTTCAAGAACAACAAGGTACCGTACCATTGTATCCTCAAGCTAGCTGAAGATAAAGAGTGCAGAAAATAAACATTGGCGTGTATTAGACCCAGTACAGCTACGCAGCAATAGAAAAGCTGCATGCTGCTAAGAGTAAAACATACCATGGAGAGTCCTATCTCTCTCTCTCCCTCATTGTTCCCCCAGTCTTTTTTTGCACGAGCTTGCCGTTCGCAGTGTCAATGTCATCATCAAGCAGTGAAGAAAAGAAGGAGGAGGGGAACCATCTGGGGCGAACATTGACTAAAAGAGAAGCTAATTGCGCTAATAAACATATATCCCTCACACACCCTCTGTTCTCTTATCTTTCATCGCCTTTGTATACGCCGAGCGACACGCCAGGATGCCTACGGATCAAGGACCAAGGAACAAAAGGTTTACATTACTGACTACGAACCTCGGACTAGTCTCATGGAGTTTTTTTTGTCAAAGGGATCGTGGCGTCACTTCTGACTATCGTTGTCATGGATAATGGCTGTGTGTATGGCGGGGTGTCAAAATGATGAGCAATACGGATCGAGGAACCTGACACCTGGATATATGGCGAGATTATGACCAATGAGTATAGATTGCGTTATGCTTGAGATCCCATGAGAACCGTGCCAATGGACCTTGTCGAATCCTTTGGAAACTGGGGTAAAGAGGGGAAAAGGCTTTTAGTGTTCGTTTGGAACAGTGGGGGAAAGGAAAGGAGTAAGAGTCAAGAGATAGAAACTCACTTTTTGGTGGCAAAAAAAGAATGATGCTATTTTTATAAAGGCTACTAGAACTACAAAAAACTACTAGGTGTCGAACATGGTCAAGGAACGAACGAACCGATCGACACCGTTCCGGAATCCCTCGGCGCCCATGGTTTCGGGGTTGACCTGTCCACTGGTGACGGATGCACAGGCGAGGGGGTTCTTGACAACGAGCTCGACATAGATTTGGGTATAGATCTGACGCAACGCCTGTTGGAGGGATTCAACGTTGGGGTCCGAGTTGATGACGAATTTGAGGCCTGTCAGGGTTTCGTAGTAGTGTAACTTGTAGTGCGATGTCCGGTATGCAATGAATCCATCCTGGCTGCTTGTATTTGATGTTGTGAGATAGAGGAAAGTAGCTCCTGTTAGTTACTGTTGATTGTTTGGCTTTGTTCATCCTCGACTCTTGCTTGTCTTTGGTAGTTCATGCGCATCTATATCCAGCCATGAGATATCCTGCTGCAGTAGGTCTTCAATGCTGTCTAAATTTGTCCCGTACGTCCAATGCGTTCAATGCTACTCCAAAGATGTACAACAAATTGGACAAAGAGGCATACTTTTTGCCGAGTTTTTTGACGAGGTTACGGAGAGAATAGACGACACCATAGACGAGTTTTCCTTCCTCCTCAAGGGACATGTTCATGCCTTGTCGTGGGTCGGTCATAGTCGTTGTAGTCGTGGTGGACCCTCCACCACCGCCGCCACTTGGGTGGGATGCCAGTGGGTCACCGTGTGTGTCAAAGGCGGTCTTGGCCGTGTGGCCTCTGTGCCAGTCGTGGTAATAGATGCACTGGCAGTGCCTGTCAAAGATGTACATGTTGTAGATCATCTTGTGCTAGTTGATGATGGTTTTGGTGCTTGATGGCTGTATGATGTCCCTTTTCCTTATCCTTGCCCGTTGCTAGTGTCCTTTGCCTTGAGTCCTGATGGTTCGCGTTATGTTCTTTGTCGTGGTCGAGCGAGAAAGTGATGAAGGTTGGTCCTTGCTCCTCCTCAGAGTGTGAGAGTGTGACGTTGTATTTGCGACGAAAGAAAGGGTCTGTCACTTCTTACCCAACGAACCTCTCGCTCACGACCCCGCAACCCGAACCTATTTTTGCACTTGCCGATCTATTCCCTCACCTCTCTCTCTTTTTTGTACTTCTTCACATCACCCATCAACAACACAACTTAACCATGCTTCCTTCAAGAATCGTCAGAGCCGCCGTCCAGGCACGCACCCCTCTCATCAAGTTCCTCGGTCCCCGTGCCGCTTTGCACGAAGGTACTACTCTTCTTTTCTCTTTCTCTATTACTTAGGAGAAAAAAAATAACACGAAACAGAAACAAACCAGGAACGAGGAACGAGAAACGAGAACACAACATCGGGGCGTGTCGCACCGGCAGGAAACGCATTGGAGTCAGAGAATAACTACAGGAAGGAATCTCATTCAACGAGCGAGTACAAATTCAGGGCTAGGGTTGTCAAAGTAACAAAGGAACAGACAGAAGTTTTAGCAAGGAACAGTGAGGAAGAGACTTTCGACGACACAGTGTAGTAGTTCCCTAGCAACCCTTACAGCAGCTTCGCGGTGTTGCGACTTTGTGGATATGATCAAATACGAGCGACGCATGCATTGCTCGGAGTGTCACGCTCCAGCAAGGAACAAAATAACCATTATGTGGACAAAAAGACAACACGTAAACGGCAGGGTCGGGAACAATTTCTTCGAGTGAAGAAGTACCTCCAGCAAGGTGAAGGACTACATGACTCACGACTTTTTTCCCCCATTCTTCTGAAAAACAATCGGACATTGTTAGCCCACCACGACCCTACCCGCCACCCTGCTGCTCCCAAGGATGCCGAGTACCCTCTCAAAGCAGGAACCCCCACAAAGGCAACCGCTGCCTCCTCAAAACCCTCATCCTCTGCCGTCACTACATCCGGACCTCACGGAGCATCAAGGCAATTCTTTGACTTTGCCGATCTCCCCAACCGTTACCGCCATCCCGTGTTGACCGAGGCCGAGATTGAGGCCGTCGAGGTAAATGAAAAGAAAAAATGGTGGTAGGGTTAGAGGAGAATTGATTTTATGAATAGCGGTATTTTTGTGATATCGGGAGGGACCAATACCCTTTGTTCTCGTCATCACTTGGTTCAAAGGAGAACAGGCGAGGCAAACTCCTGGCATGCAGACATTTCTTTTCGTATGACGGCATGGATATGATAGTGGAGCGATCCTATGGAGAGGGGTGATTTCTCTTTTGCATGCAGGGCATTTTTGCAACGAGGAGTAGAGGAGAGGCATTCTACTACGCCTACGATTTATCTGATGGCCATCATACTAATCAATCACGCTTATTTGTTCTCATTCTTCTAGGCTGGAGGAGCAACTGCCATCTACTAGAGCACGACACAGGAATTATCGTGCAAGACATACAGCTTCACCTGTATGACTCAAACAAAACGCCAGCCAAATAACCTTTTCATAGAGTAGCCCTTCCATCTTCCTTCTCACTACGACAAAAATACACACTTCACGTTTCATATGGTACTGTGGTATTTTCTGTTGGTGCCATTTCTTCTCAGGAACAAACGAAGAGGAGGTGCTAAACGAAAAAGGCTGTGGCGTAACAGCTGGATGCAATTAGAGGTAGACATTTAGTGGATATCTGGAGACTGCAACAGTACGTAATCAGGAAAGGGCGCGAGGGGTTTATCCACTTCAGTGGAGAAGCTGAATTCTTCTTATGGCACAGCAACCCAGTGCCGTACCGTACCCTACCTGGAAGACACCCGCCTCCTTTCTCCCTCTGCCTGAGAAACCGACGAAAATGGACGGGCATGAACGAACGAGGGATATATTTGTATGTCATAGGACGTTATTTATTGAGAGCACTGACGACGACGGTTCGTTTTTGGGTTTGTGATGATACGGTCTTGAGCTACACACATCTAAAACGGCCTTTAAGTCCTTCATGGCGAGTTTCAAACGCCAATACAAGAAAGAGGTAAAAAAAAAAAATAATATGAAGTGGAAAATAGGGAGAGATGAGTTGTGGTTTTTCTTTTCTCATTGTTGTGTTGTACGTTTTACTGTATGTAGTGGATACCTATTGTGGGTGGTGGATACACGGGGCAAAACAGGGGCTGAGGAGAAGGAGATGGAGGAGAAGGTGACCCCGACCAAGCTGCAGCCTGCAGGTGCTTAATTCTATTGTGTGTTTGTGTTTGTTTTGCGAGTGAGCGGGAAAGAGGATGGACCTTGGGACATAAATTATATAAAATTAGGGTGTGGTTCTGTCAACAAAGGTAGGATTGAAAGAAAGAAAGAAATGTTCCATCCATTTCCTCCGATGGTGCGGTGGTGAGATGGACAATGGACAAGGGTAAGAGCAACACGAACTAAGAAATCATACGAAAAGGTTTTTTTGTTTGCGAATAAAGGAATGAGCGAACAAAGGGATGGGTGTGAATGAAGGCGAAAAAAAAAAAAAGAAAAAAAAAGTTGCTGTGAATCAGGCGCCATCTCGTTTCGTCTTTCATCCTCCTGCCCTGACCTGACCGACCGGGCCAAGGCCTACCAACTGCCCGTCCTTGGCGCCAATGGTTTTCAAAGTAAAGGGAAGGTCAATGGCTCTGGATGAATAGGGTTGAAAGAGAGAAAAAAGGATGAGATGACCGTGATTGATTTGACTCTAACTTGGACGCTCTGTGTTTTGTTCGGGCGAAATGCTCTCTAACTTTTTTTATTTTGATGAGGATGAAGAGGCGCGGGCTATGTTGTTAGCGCGAAAAGAAAGAACGGTTAGTGTCGACCGCAATCTCATTTAGCGTTCATTGGAGTGGAGTTGAGAGAAGTAGAGGAGACGGCGGGATGTGAATTGTTTTGTTTGGCGGGTTTCTGATGAGTGATTTCGCAATTTCCAGCCGGGCAGGTGTGTTGTATTGGCAGGGAGAGGAGAGATACATTCAGGGCAAAGAGGGGGGGCTGTCTTGGAATTGGAACGATGGAGACTAAAGGGCATGACAATAAAAAGAAGGTACAGTACTGAGCTGATGAAGAAGGGGCGAGTGATGAAGACAACAGAGAGACAGGGAAAGGGTAACTATGAGGATCTGATATGATGCAAAGAATAACTGCCAGCCTGGTAACCAAAAAAAAAAAGACAAATGATCAAATGATCAGCATCAGTTATTGCAATTGATGGCCGTTGTTCTTGTTCCTTTATTTATTATTTGATTATTCCGATTGTCTGTTGTCCGCCCGGCCTGTATATCTGAACCGACTGTTCTCCTGCATACTCCTCCTCCCCTGTCTCCCTGTCTGGTATGCCTCTGAGGTATGTGTGTTGTTGTTGTTGTCCTGTACCGAGGGTAAGAATAATAACAGACAGCAAATCAAACGACGCGCACGTTTTTCTGTCTTCTCTTCTCGTCTCTCCTCTTCTCACTTTCTTTCCTCCTTTCTTCTTTCTTACTTCTCTTTTTATTCCTTGTCTTCCTTTCTACCCCTTCCACCTCCTTCTCTCTGTCCCTCTCTTACCCTCTCCCATTCAATTCTTATTCTCTTTTCCACTCGAGACCCTTGTTGTTTGCCATCTTTCCTCTTCTTCCTTCAAACAACTCGTACCACCTCCTACCCCCCTCCTCACCTCTCCTCTTCATCCACATCCGCACCCACAACCACCCCCTCTCTCTCACCTTCACTACACACTTACTCACTCTCGCCTTTCCCCTTCTTACCTATCAACAACACAACAACAACAACTCAATACACACACCACCCCTTCCAAAAATAAAAAAAGCCTAGTTGATCCTCCTTCCCTTCTCCTTCCTCCTCCTTCCTCTTCCTCCGTACTTTTTTTTTATTCTTCGACATCGATAACACCCTTCAGCTTCTGGATCGGTGTGTCCCTCTCCCTCGTCAAGGACAACAAGCAACGTATGTGTCATTTTCATTATTTTCCTATAACCTATTCGGATCGTTGCTATTCAACAAATCCCCTAGTAACCCAGGGGAAAGAGACAACTGCCGTGCATTTGAAGCATTCAAATTTAGCTGTTTGTTGCTGACGATGTGTTGTCCGCTTATGTAAACACGGAAATGAATGTGAATGACACTTGTTAAGAGGCGAATGGTTTGCTAATCAACCTTTTCTATTCTTTCTTTGTTCTCGCTTTACTCCCTCTCGCCCTCCTGCCGCTCGCTTTTGCTACTCCTGAACCACCATCAATCTTGTCCATTCAACTCCCAACTCTCGCCTGTGTGCCTCTCTACCCGGCTGTACCATACATCCTTCTTGCTCTCTTTCCATCTACCCCTTGAAAAAACCACAAAATCGATCGCAACTCCTTTGACTTGGTGTTCTTTTTCCTCCTTTGGATCCTTGTCTCCCTTCCTCTCCTTTCTTTCACTGTTTCTCTTTCTTTCCACACAAATTCTCCTTCCGATTACCACCTTGGTGTTTTCTCTGGTTTTTTTTGTTTCTTTCACTTTTTTCTTGTTCATCTTTGTACTCCCCATTCACTTGTAATTTACCTCGTTGTGTAATCCTAAATCCCTGGCCTTTTCATATCGCCTTCACCAATATCCACCACCCCCCACTCTCCCTCAAACACAACGCACGCACCCATACTTTATATTCCCCCACACCTTTCCCTACATCAATCTCATTGCACACGGACTTCCTTTCCTTTCATCTTGCCTTTTGCTTTTGTATTATCATTCCTTGTTTGTGTTTGTTCTACTTTCTTCCGCTTTCGCTTCACTTCTTGTTGTTCATCTAAATCCGAACACCTCTCTGCCACTAATTTGTTCCTGACTCGGTTGTGTTTGTACTTTTCTACGTTTTTATTCCTTCCGTCCTACTTTTTCTCGTTTTTCTCTTTTTCTGAAACGCACCTAAAAACAAACCCCTCGACACACCCCGTCATCCCAACCTAACGCTAATTTTGTCCGGTATCACCATTCATTTTATTATTCTTCACGCGTTGGGTGACATCACATCCCCCATCCATTGGAAAACCATACCCACTTTCACCTGCTCTCTTCCTTCTCGTCTCCTGCATCCTCATTAACCTTCTTCCACCCTCGGCTCTTTTTTTTGCTGTTTCTGCTGCACCTTTACATCGCTCAACAAAACAGTCGAGGACTCTCTCTCACCGCATAACAAACACTCTAGCCCACAGGACAGAGAAGACCCCTTTTTCGTCGCTACTATTTTTTTCTCCGCTCTTTGGGATTTTGTAGTCCCGACCCCGGATCCCAAACAACCCACACACAGCACACATCAACACAACAATAATAGCCATGCGTCTCTTCACAACAGAGTTCCGTGTCTCTCGTAAACAACAGGTCGGCTCCCTATCAACTTCATCACAGTCTTCCTCACACACAATACCATCACGCCCCGCTCGTTCAATGGCCTGGTCATTACTGTGCTTTGTCGTCATCCTCAATTCCTTCCTCGCCCTTCTCTCTCCCTCGACCGCGGGAGGCAGAGCCCTTGCCGCAGTGGAAGCGGGTTTCTGTGGAGACTGCCAGACCTTCGCCAACGCCATCGGTGTCTGTGGAGGAAAGTTCACTCCGGCTGATATTGAGGTTCCCACCGAATATGTCCTCCAGAGGGAATATGCCAAATGCACCTGTACGGCCGTCATGCAGCAGGTCCTCTGGACTTGCGCCAAATGCGAGTTCCTGGCCGGTAAAGGATCTAAAGGTGTGCCCCCCAAGAAGCACCTGACATCCTGTCTGGAATGGGGTATCAAAATTGAGGAGTATAATCAGCCTTACACAGGAGTCGTCGCTCCCGGAACTACGACCGATCTTGGGGGCGGGAAGCCTAACCCCCCACCCGTCCCTGGCACGACTACCACCAACCCTCCTCCACCTACTACTGATCCTTCTAAGCCTACGACAAGTAATGGCAATGGTGGTAACGACGGTGGGAACAAGCCTTCGGGAACTTCTTCGGATCCCAGCAATCCCAGCAGCTCGCAGGACTCTCTCAACGGCGACAAGAACACTTCGCAGACCAGCAGCGGACCCAACACTGCGGCAATTGGAATATCGGTCGGCATTATCGGAGTGGCTTTCATTGCGGGAATCATGGCTGTAGTGATGATGAAGAGACGTCGTCGTCGTCGCTCCCCTCTTGATTTGGACGCTTCCCCGGCTCTCGCCAACTTTGCTCACCTCGAGGATAAGTGGGAGAACAAGGCCACGCGCCCCACATCGCCTCCTCTCCCCCCGGCACCTGTCGCCAGCGCAGCCCCCGTTATTGGACGCGGAAATGGACGTGGCGGATATGGCGACGGAAGTGTCGTTGGAGGATATAATGCTCAGTACGATGCGCAGTACGAAGGACAGTACGATCAGTACGATGCTTATGGACACGGACACCATGGAGGGTACGATGCCTACGGACATGGACAGGGCGGACATGGACATGGCGGATACGGTGGTCAGGAGTACGATCATTATCGAGGAGGACAATACGACCAAGGCGGCTATAGCCAGCAGGACGCCTACCAGATGCACGACTATGGATACGATCAGCATGTCGTTGCTGCCTCCAAGCAGCCTCCTGCTCATGGCGCTCCTATCGAACATAAACGACCACAATAGACACCCTCAAGCCTCTCATGAACATCGCCCACACATAGCATTTTTCAATCGACTCTTCAAAAACCGTTTTATTTGTTACATCTATTAAAAAACTCCCCTCTTTCACGACCAACAATATATATAAATTTGGGATGGGTTGATTATGTCGGTTGTTGCTGTTGCTGTTGTTGGAGCCGTTGTTGCTGTGCTGCCATATCTAATGACCGTGCGTGATGGCTGTCAACCTGTGCCTGAAGAATGCGGACCTGCTCCTCCAACATTTGTCGCGTCATCTTTTCCTTTTTGGCCTTTGCTACTTCCTCCTCTTTCTGTATCATAGCGATGGCTTCCTGGGCTGCCTCACGCTCGAGTTGTTCGCGTTCTTGCTGTTGCTGCTGTTGCTGTTGCTGTTGTTGTTGTTGGTGAAGTTCTTGGGCTTCTCGGTCTCGCCGGAGTTGTTCCTCGCGCTGTTGACGTTCTTGTTCTTCACGATGCTGACGCTCTCGATCCTCACGGTCTCTTTTCTCCTGCTCTTCGCGTTGTTGACGCTCTAGTTGTTCTTGTGCCTCACGCATTTGACGTTCTTGCTCTTCATGTTGTAGACGTTCTAATTGTTCTTGAGCCTCTTTTTGTTGGCGTTCCTGTTCTTCACGCTGCAAACGCTCTTGCCCCTCCCTCTCCTTCTCTTCTTGCGCCTGTCGTTCACGCTTACGTTCCTCTTGAGCGCGTCGGACCTGTTCCTGAATCTCTCTATCCCTCTGCGCCTGCTCTTCACGTGCTGCAGCCACTGCCGCTGCTTGTCGTTCTTGTTCCTCTCTCTGCTTCTGCTTCTCCTCCTCCTTCTGCCGTTCTGCCACCTCCGCCTGCTGTTGCTGCCTCTCTTGCTCCTCCTGAACCCTCAACTGCTCATCCAGTTCCCGCTGTCGAGCTTCAAGCGCCAACTTCTCAGCGACCAGTTTTTCCCGTTGGAGGAGAGCATTGTTGGCGTTCTGAGCGGCTGCCGCGAACATCTTGTCCATCCGCTCTTGTTTTATCGACTGTTTCTTGTCAGCTTCCGCTTGGGCTTCTGGGGAGGAGTTTGGTGGGGAGGGAGGAGGAAAAAGAGTGTCCTGATGAAGATGGTCATCGTGGTGGTGGTGGTGGTGATGGTGTTCGATGGCAGGGTTATGGATAGCGTGACCGTGTCCGTGGTGGTGGTGTCCATGATCGTCGTCGTCGGAGTGTTGGTGTCCGCGAGGGTGGTGGAAGTGTTCGTGGTCGTAGTGTTCTTGCTCCTCTTCATTGAAAGGTCCTTCGTGGTCGTGCTGCTCTCCTTCGTCTTCTCCTCCTCCTTCGCTGTCATGATCGTGTCCTGCATGGTCATGGTGCTCAATACCACCAGCCGAATCAGTGGCAAACTGAGTCTGGTAATAGAACTGACTATTTTCCGCCTCTTCTTGCTCCTCATGCTCTTCATGATCCACCCTTCGTTCCACGACAATCCTTGCAATCGCATCCTGCGGCCTCGCCAACGGAAGATTCTGTCGTCTACACACAAACTCCCATCCTCCAACTGATCTCGCCTGCTCACAAGCCTGGCGGGACGAGAAGTCGGTCCCGTAGGCGAGGGGGGAGAGACTGTACCAGGATAGGATGACAAGGATGACGAGGATAAGGCCGGTGGTGTAGCGTAGTTTGCGGGACGACCAGGATTGCCAGGTACGATCGAGTCGGGAGACGAGGAGGAGGATCGAGAAGTAGAGGGATGGGAGATAGTTGTGGAGGTACAGTTGGGAACCGAGGGTTGTTGGCGAAAAGGAGGAGATGAAGAAGTAGGGCGCGTAGTGGATAAACCAGCCTAGACAGAAAGTTCCCGGTGCGATTGTATAGAATGGCGTCAACCCAAATCTAGCCCTTGGTTGATTCTGTTGATCTTTGGCGGTCTTGCCAAGGAGGAAGCCAAAGACAGACCAGAAACAGCCGATAACATAGAAGACGGCAATCGAGGAGGCGGACCACCAGAGGATGGGGTTACCGAGGAGGTAAACGTAGTTGTTGGTTTCTTTGCTGCTGTAGTAGTTCAAACCTCTGCCGAGGAAGAGCCAGCTCCATGGATGCGATGCGTCGGATTTACGGGAGTTGTGAGAGTAGGAGAAGTGGGGGGAGTGAGAGTGGAGGGGGGATGCAAGGTCATGGTGGGTCCACCACATGACTTTGTTGATCTCGATGAACTTTTGGAGGAAGCTCAGGGGCTCGTACGAGTGCGGTGGGGTCTTCGCAGGCACTTCGGTTGTAAAGAATATAAGAATCAGTGGTTAGTTCGTATATTACTTTGCTGACCACAATTTCGCGGACCAGGTTTGACAATAAGAAAGAAGGAAGGACTTACGGTGCGGATTGACGTTACGGTCAACAACAAAGATAGTATCCCCTTTCTCCCGCCCATCCCGGATACATCCAACCTCCTGATATGAAGAATAAGTCGCCCTATACACCTTATGTGACATCAAATAGCAACTCCTATGCTCATTCCACAACCGGAACCCCTTGATCGAATGCCATTTCTCCTTCAACATCTCCCCCGCCTTCAAAGGCTGCTTCGCAGTCCGTGTCCATAACCCCGGGACAGCACCGTCAGGGACCAGTTCGACCCTCCAGGTGGTCTCCTGGGAAGGTTCGCGTGTCCATGGGATACCACGGACTTCTTGGATGTGTGATTTGTTGGATCCGATGGATTCGAGTGTATGGGCGGAGAGGGCGACTTTTGTATAGCAATGCTTCAGGCGGATGAGGTCGCCATCGTAGATGTATCCTTCGAAGGGTGGGAGGTTGTCGGATTTGGGATTTTTGGCGCGATCGATATAGTTCTGGGATTGACGTTCTTTTGTGGCGAGGTCTGATGGTTCGACTTGCCAGCATGTTAACTCGTCGTCCCATTCTACCAGCTGAATCGCTTGATCTAGAACATTGTATTGAGTTTGCGAAAAGAAGAGGTAGTAATGAGTTGGCTGTTTGGGGGGAGGGGGTCCCATGGAAGCTTGACTGAACTGAAACTGTAGGGGGTTATTGTTGTTCCAAGTATGGCTGCGTAATTTACCGATGGTGCCGTCGCGGGCGTACTCGCCAGGGGTTGAGTGGACCCATCCACCATTTGAGTTTGCATGTCGGATATGGATCTTGGACTGCCACGCAATATCTGCACACCACCACCACCACCAACAACAAGAACAAGAAGCAGTTAGACATATCATGCAAAAAACATCGCCTGGCACGAAAAGAATTGCCGCTCAGATGTATAACAAAAAAAAAAAAAAAAAAAAAAAAAAAAAAAAAAAACATACCAGCCATAACACGTTCAACATCGTGCCCCTTCAACGTCATTCGGAACTGTGGACTGACCCAAGAGTCACCCAATCCTGATTTTGAGAGAAGCTGAAAGTCGATTGCGTAAAGGCCCATGTAGAGCAGCACTGGGAGGATGAGGAGGCAGAGCGAAAGTGCTGTTATTTGCTTTGAAAACTCGCGCTAGAAAATACGAACACGACAAAAGAGAAAGGCATGTGAGTGTCTATTCTTGAGTGACATTGGAGTAGCATCGAGATGAAAAAAACAAGAGTGGGACTTACAGTGCTGAGGTAGAGGTGCTTCCTGGACTCTTGCAAGTACTTGGCGACACAAAGGCCAATCGTGACTAGCGTGAACGATCCCACCCATTTAACACTATTTTCCAACAATGAAGTCGATTAAAAGTTAGCATTTTAGTAGCCCCTCAATTCTACCATGTCGGCCGAAAAATCCAAGTAGACTTTCTTATTACCTGCTGGACAAGAAAAGGCCGACACCGGTTTGGAGAAGCCAAGTCCACCATCCACGCGTAAAAGGGCGATTGCGGTGGTTATAAAAGTTTACCCAGGCGAGGAGGGTGTACCCCATGAAGAGCATCATTGGTGCGTCCAGTGTCATGAACCTGTTCTGCGTTATCAGCGCGTTCTCTACCGAAAGAAACAAAGTGGTGGCAGTTAGTGTGAGAGTGAGTATGGATGAACTTGGTTGGCCAATTAAATGTTAGATGATGAATTCTTACCGAAAGTGAGGAGGATGGCGCAGGTGATAGCAGCCTGAGTTGAGTGTCCTGACCGCTTGATGGTGAGGTAGGAGATGGGGATGAGACCCACTCCACAGGCTGCTGCAAACATCCGCAGCCCGATAAAAGGAACATTGTTTGGATACAACCTGAACAACATAAAAAAACGGTCAAAACCTGGTCAGAATATCGACACAGAAAGATAGAGAACAGATACCATTGAGACACTTGACTGAAAAGAGTGAAAAGGGAACGTACTTTCCAGATATAAAGTCGAACTTGCCATCGTATCCGAGTAGATAGGCGACGAGGGAGAATAGCATTTTTCCGAGTGGGGGATGAACGTCGACCACAAAGTTGCCTTGAAGATAGTCTCGGATATATCCTCCCAAGTGTTGTTCCTCAGACCTATGTGTATCAATCCAATCAAGCCATGTGGTTAATTTCACTCCTATCGCTCTCCTCGAATTTTTTTCGTTTTCGTCCGTGCATTGTGCAAAAGAAAATAATGTAAACCTACACAACTGCTGCTGGGATAGCGAGTTTCCAAATCCTGACAAAGACCGCGACGGTAACAATCAGACCCAGGATGATCCCTTGTCCACGCTTACTCTCCCACCCACGTCTGGCCAACTGCTTCTTCTTCCACCGCTCATTCTCGTTCATCCCATCTTCGCCCTCATCCTCATCTACATCCTCATAAGGATCACCACTCGGCAACAGCATATCCCAATCATTCAAAATCCCCCTCATCCCTCTGCCGCCAGACTTTCTACCGCCCATGCCACCAACAGCGCCGAGAAGGTTCCTGTTGCTGGTCGATTGCTTGGACATGCGCTTCTGGCGGTGTCTACGGGGACTGTTCTTGTTACCGAGGTCCATGTCCAGATCATCGTCCGCATCCGACACTGCCCCAGTGGTTGAGGGGCGGTATGTCCGCTGACGCGCGAAGAATCCTGTGCTATTGCTGGTAGTGCTAGTACCATTCGCATCAGAGAAACTACCACGACGTGAGGAGCTGGCGCTGGAGAGGGACGCGGGCCCAGGGGAGTAAAGTGTATTATCAGCGCCAGCGTCGATATTTAGAGAGGTCTCGGACGCGTTGCTGAGATTCCTGCTGTGACTACGTGGGTAGTATCGTTGAGTTGATTGACGAGTCGCAGATGTAGTTGTTTGTTGCTGTTGATACGTTGCAACGTGTTGCTGCTGCTGGGAAGGTTGAGGGTGTGGGCGATGGACGTTGGTGTTGAAAGCATAAGGCACTGAGGTCGAGATGCCTGAAGGAGAATCGTACCCACTACTATATCCTCCATCATCTATACCGCTACCAGCACCATCTCCACTACGCCGACTGTAAGCCGGAAGTTGATGCGATTGTTGGTGAAGAGGCGTTGTAGGGTTAGGCGCCGATGCTCCTCTACTTCCTGGTACTTGTGTAGCCGTTGGGTAGGGTGACGTCGAGACCGGAGAGCTGGGACCAGATCCATACCCCGTATTATTGTTGTTATACCCTCCTGAGCCATACCCTGTCGTGTGAATGTTCAACCCGACACCACTGTAAAATCCTTCGCGGGTTGTAAGTGTTGGAGGCTGTGACGAGTACGAAGACCCATGCTGTTGCTGTTGTGGCTGTTGTGGGGATGGGTTAGACGAGAGGCTGCCAGTCCTAGACCGCATGGTTGTTGATCCTTGAGTCGAGGGAGGGGATGGAGGGGCTACTCCTCCCCCGGCTGCGTTCGAGAAGGGTAGCTCTTGCTGCTGCTGCTGCCTTCCTGGGTTGTATCCACCGTACGACATCCCCGTTTCTTGTCTTGTTATGAGGTGTGTTGACTTGTAGGTTCCTGGGATGAGTTCCGGCAGTGAGTGTTGAACGTGAGTTTTTTTGCCGGTGCTCAAGATGATGTGCGCGAGGGAAGTGTAAGTGTTAGGAAAGAAGGTGTAAAAGAAGAGGTCGGAAGGGAAGGAAATGAAAAAGTGACAAAAGAGAAAAAGGTTGAAAATCGAAATGTCAGAGTGGAGACATGGTCCCACAAAGAATGAATGAATGAAATTCTCTCTGTCTAACCCCCTTTCTTTCTTTTTTTTCTCCTCAGACTAGGTCAGCATGGAATTTCGGGGAGGTATCCTGCGTGAGGGAGTGAGGGATGCAACACCATCGATGGTCATTTACAGGGAGAGGGAGAATAAAAAGGAGATGTGGCATGGATGGATATGGCTGGACAAGAAAGAAAAGGGTACAGGGAATCCTCACCGTAATAAGGACGCGTGCCTTGTTGGAGGGGAGATACTATCGAAGGAGCATCGCAACTATAAAAAAAAAAAAGAACGCCTCGTAGATGATGGACAAGGGAGGGGTCCACAAGGGTGGAAGTGAGTGGCTAAAGCGTGCAGCAGGCGTTGTTGAGAAATGAAGACAACCCTTCTTGTATAATTCTTCCTGATACGTCCTGGACGTCCCACATGGCTGCAATGACGATCAAAGGGCGATCAAAGGGTGATCAAAGGGCGATCAAAGGGTGATCAAAGTGCCAAAGGGTGATCGATGACAGGGATATGATCAATACCCAATGGCACGCCCCAGAAACTGACGCGAAACTTGAACCTGGACAAAGAAAAGGCGGTCCTCACTTGAGACAGAGCCGGGATGAATGCCGTTGAAATGCCATGTAAAGTGATAGAGAAAAGAATAGTAAAGAAGAAGAAAGAAGAACGAAGAACGAAGAAGAGGAATGTCGTGGCAGAAACTAAAGATGCAACGAATAGAGAGGAGAGAGAGTGAAAAAAAGAGCGATTTTGGGGTTGGGATAAAAACAGCCCGGCAACATTTTATCTATGTCTTCTCCACGCACACTCACCGGGGTCACACCGATCGGAATAGGCATCGGAGGGGGAGGAGGGGGAAATGAAAGGGAAACAAACATGTTATTACTTTGTTGAGGAGGACACGTTCCCGTATTCCCCTGTGGAGAGCCAGACCGACAACAACACCAACAACAACCATAAAAACGATCATTTTGTGAGATCCTGTAGTTCATTCATCTCATGGGATTTGTTTGTCCGTCCATCCGTCCGTCCGTCCATTCATTGCGGTAATCTCGGCTGCACTGTCTGCCTTAAGGTATTCATTTTCTCTTGAGAGAAAGAAATTAAACAACAAAATCAACAGAAAAAGGGATGTGTTTATTTTTCTTGTGCAACCCTTGAACCAAAAAGTATATCATTCCTCAGCACAGGGAGTGTATCTGAGCCGAAGAAGATGTCAAACTTCGTAATTTGGACAAGGCAAGCCAAGACAACCATGGGCGGATTATATTTCGACCCACGACAAAAAAAAAAGCAGCCAGCCCCAGGAAAGGAAAAAACAGTAGTCATTTGTAATGACATCCTAAAAAATAGTGGGGTGAGTGAGAGAGACTTGTTTTCTTAGTATTACGCCATTGGAGTATGTCCCAGCCCAGCAATTGACAATACCTATCGCGTTCGTCCGTGTGTCTGTGCATTGTTATCATTCAGGGCAATCAATCACACAAAGAAACAGAAGGAAAAAAGAAAAGGCCCAAGCACACTGATGAGACGATGTTAATGCCAAAATGATAATAAATCCATACTAACGAAGCATTGACTGCATGTTTCTCCCTTTTAACCTCCAACGATAAAAACGAAGGGCTTATCTTGGCTTAGGGGGGAAAAGACGGGTTCCAGAAGTAATCGCGTCTTGTTATCAATTCTTCCTTTGAGATGACGACAGGCAGGTACGAGTGCTCGTCCCTGTTGTTCTCACCCCCAAAATAATGCTCTGTCTGTCGCCAAGGAACCAATTGGACGGAGATATGTGTTCAAATCAAAAGCGGCCATACAGTACTCCTCCTCTCCTTCTACCGGAGCCACTGTCGTCTATTTCCTTTTCGACTGTTCGAGAACGAGTCTTTTGTTTTGCATTTGGGTTTGCGACCAACTGACCTTCTATTAGTTCTTTTACAGGTTGGTTGCTGGTAGTAAACAAACACTTGAAACCATCATTTATATACCTAGCCATCTTGATTCGGAAGGTGTGTTCAAGGATATAGGCGCTTGTTTAGATGGAAGAGGGAGAACAATGAGCAGTTTATGGTAGTCGGGACACTCTCGCAACATAATGGTTTCGCCTTTTAAGAAGTTGACAGAATGACAAAGAAGGGGGGTCGATCCCCCACCAGGCACCATCACTGGTAACTTTACCTGTGTCACCCACTGATCAAATGGGAGGAACAAGTTCATAGTATATTAGATTTGAAGAGAAAGAGAAGAGACTGCAGAGGTAGGATGCACTAGAGAGTTGGTCGTGTCGGGGAGTTTGTTGCTCGCAGTTTTCTGGTTTTTTTTTCTCCACAAAGAAATGGACGCTCAATCATCGGCGAATTTTTATTTTATTTTCTCCAGATGAACTCTGCGTATAGAATAAGGACAGATATCAGACCAATTAAGTGCCAATGCATCATATCGGAGGGGGGCGTTAGTGTGTTCACGATCGAAAGAGAAGATAATCCAGCAACGATACGGGATGCGGAAAAGGAAGGAAAAGGAGGATAGGATGGCAGGGGTTCTTGGGAGCGAAGGTACTGATGATAATGCTTTCAGTGGACAAGGCAAACAGGTGGATCTTCGACAAGGAGAACGAACCCTTAATGAGCCTTAAAGGCAAATATTTTCTCTCCTCTCTCCTTTCTTTCTCTCCCCCTCTTTCTCTCTCTCCGTCCATCTTTGTCTTTTTCTATCCAACTGTTTCCAACTCTCTTCAACCTTTTATTGCTCACTTTCTCCCTCTCATTCGTTCACTCGTTCATCCTTTCCATCTTTCTCGCATTGCACTCACACTCTGCATTTAGACCCACAATATTCTTCCGCCTCCATCCCCCTTCAAACAACAACAACAAAAAATAGCGACAATCTTGCACCAGCGCAGCCAAGAAAAAAAAATATTGACAAAAAATAGGCTGTTTGATATAACGGACAACTTCAACAAACATTACAAGGACGACGGTGGCGACGACTATTATTGACGGACTCGACCATTCTTAGCACTGGATCCCATTTCTATATACACTGCACCTGCTCCTATGACCGTTCGGGAAGGGTGAGTAGCATATTGTTAATGTATCATGCCAATGCCAACGCCAATGCCAGCCAGGACGCTGATGTTTTATTCTTTGTTGGCCACCAATTTGAAATTGAACCTCGAGGTGGATGTGGCTTGCAATGGCCGTATGGGAGGGGACGAGAGGGAAAGAAAGAAAGAAAGAAAAGTAGAGAGAAGTAGGAAAGGAGGATGGGCGGGAACGAAAGAAAGGTAGAGAAGAGAAGGAGAAGGGGATCATCGGTGAGAAACAAAAAAAAAATAGAGAAGAGAAGAAGAGGTGGATGGGTGGGAAAGAAAGAAAAGGTAGAAAAGAGAAAGAAAAGGGGATCATCGGTGAAAAACAAAGAGGAGAAGAGAAAGAAGCGAAGAAAAGAGAAGAAAGGGGGGATCGGTGGGAAAGCAGGAAAAAGAAGGAAAGAGATGAGAAGGAAAGGAGGACAAGGCACAGACAGACAAACAGCCAAGGATATATATATATGTTCATCGATGTATTCCCTTCACTCATCGTCCTATCCCATCTCCCACAGTGCCCCACTCCTCTCCTCTCCTCACCCCATCTCTCTCTCCTCTCCTCTCGTCCCTACTCTCGCCCTGTAGACGTCCCTCCAATTCACTCCCTCCAATTCACTCCCGCTTTTTTCTTCTTTCTTTTCTTCCTCTCTCACTTGTCCCTTCTCACTCCCACTCTCCCTCTCTCTTCCTCTCTCACTCTCTCGCTCACTCGTCCTTCCTTCTTTTTTACAGCTCCCCTGCAGATCGTCAACATCCTTCCTTCCCTTCCTTCCTTTTGCTTTCATTCCCTTGAACTCTCACCTCACACCTCCCCTCAATCACGCCTCTTTTCTCTTACTGACCTTTCTCTCCCTACTCTCTCTCCCTCTCTCTCCCTCTCCTTCATCTCCCATATTCATCATCTCAACTACCCAACCATACTCCACAACAACAACAACAACAACAACAACAACAACGACAAATGTACCAACCAACAACAACCCGCCCACCTCCACCACCGCCTCGTCGTCACAACAGCCTTCAGATTGAAATCTCGGGCATCCCTGCCGAGAACGGCAAATGCAGAGTCGAAACACAACTCAAGATCGCCCTACACCTAAAAAACGCACAGAATGAGAGCGTCAAGGAGTGGAAGCAACTTCGCCTCCCTCACTCGCTGATAGCCAAGGAGAAGCACCGCATGGAAAAGTTCAATGGTAAAAACCACATAATAACTGGAACCCTTTGTCGTCTGATATCATCTCTCATCACGTCTAATTGCCTACTAAGAGCTACCTTGAGATGGAGATAGAGATGCATGACTGACCAGATGCACCACTTTGCTTACAACTATAGGTCGCAGTAAACACATTGAGGACTCGGAGATATTGACGCTCGACGCACGGCTTGTTTGCGACCACGACATGACAAAGATTCTGGAGTGCTGCGACAACTGCATTGGACGGGAGCGGAAACGAGCACACCGTCGCAAGGAGAGCCAGAAACTGCCAGGACCCCTCTCCTCGATACCTATCTTTGGGTCTATTAATCCCAAGAATGGTCCAGTCTCTCTCGCCGACGAACCCATCCCACCGACACCAACAGATCCAACTGAATATCAAGCATGGGAGCGACATCGCATTATGGTTTTCAGCAGCACAGAATATGTGGACATCTCCTCAGGACAGTGTCTTTTACCCACACGCATCACCTGTTACTGTCGCCACCACAACGAGAAAGTTGGATTTCGGTAAGTCGACAAAGACTTTCTTGGCGCACTGAAAATGGGGAGGAGCACTGCAATCTTCACTGGAGCCACATGTTAACTCGTGTTTCTTGTGCAACCTTCAATTCTATTTAGCATTCAATTTACAGCCAAGGATTCGACTGGTGCCGTGGTGGCATCTGTACTGAGCAACGCTGTCATGATGATGGACGATCACAAGTCAGGAAAGCGGCCAACGGCAGGCGCTGCCAAGTCCACATCCTCAACTGCAGTAAGGAAAAGGGCTGCCACTACAGGAACATCTAATGGTGCAACAGCTGCCGGCTCGACAGAAAACCAAGATGATGGCGATCAAGACGAGCAGCAGAACGATGACGATGACGATCAAGAGGACATGGACCAGGACGATGTCGGCCAAGGTGATGGTGACGAAATTGACCTGGAAGCTGGACGCCATATACATCAGCACGGTTTTGCAGCAAATGGCATGAAGTTTGAGGATGCAGAGATGGCATCAGGAGATATCCTGACACCATTGTCGTCTGCGGCGGAAAGGCTAGGAGCAAAGCGAAGGGTGGTGGATGAAAACGCCATGGAAGGAATCCAAGCGCAGTCGGACGTCGACCCTTCTCGAGGACCATTCCGTCGGAAAACAAGCCACGACATTCCACAGGGAATTGGCGCTCCGGCATCATTCGTCTCCTCTTCCCATTCCTTTGCAACATCACTCCCTACCGACTCACTCGTCTCGCCCTCGCCCTTCATGCCAGGATCACCATTCGCCAACGATTCACAACACAACGCCTTTTCACCATCCTTCTCACAAGCACTCGACGGGAGCTTTCTCGACCAGAAGAACATCGATATGTTTTTGTCAACCGGGCTGCCTCCATCATTAACACAACAGAACGGATTCCACAAGTTCTCCAAGGATACATCGGAGAGCGAATCGTCAATGATGGAGTTTACAACATTGGATGAGGCGATGGGTTCTCCTCCCGACGCATTCCAAGCGTCGACACTATCAACGGATTCCATTTCGACCACCCAGCCATCCGAGCAAGCCTCACACTCGACTGCGACCACTGCGACCACCAGTCAGGCATTGCCAAAGCGGACGTCATTCTCCATCCCTACCCCAGCATTCGCCCCTACGTCAATAGCGTCATCCAACCCCTTCAGTTCTGCGGGTATGCTTACGTCCGCCTTCAGTACCACCTTTTCAGCACCGATGAATGGAATTGCGACCGGCTCAAGCCTTGTAAATGCCCCTGGGATGTCGTCCAGTTTTCTCAACCCGACACAGATGCAGGAGTTTCAAAACTTTCAGCGTCAGAGTGTGACTCAACAAAAGCAGCAACAGCTGCTTCTTCAGCTTCAGCAAGGCGTCCAAAACCAGAGCAAGCTACAAATGGAGGCCAAACCTGTACCATGGACCACCAACAAAGCCGAAAACAAGGACCCTTACTGGAAGATGCGTATGGCCATGTCCCAAACGACCAGCCCTTCGTCGTCAGCATTCATTCCCATCCCGACTTCTTTGCCAGAGGACGGCGACAAGGCAGCCACGCCAAAGCCCAGCCCCGATACTAACGCTACAGAAATATCGACACCCACCGCGGAGGCTCCACTCGCACCCAAGAAGAGAGGTCGTCCACGAAAGGCAGCTGCCCCAAATGCCTCGGAAGCTAGCTCACCTGTACTCTCTGCGTTGCCACCGTCACCGACGCCATCAGTGGCATCGCTTGCGCCACCCTCTACAACAGCCGCTTCTGCTGCCGCAGCCCAGTTCTTGTTGTTTCAGCAACGCCAACAGCAACAGTTGCAGCATCACCAACAACAGCTCCAGCAACAGCAGAAGCAGGCGATCCTCGCTCGACAGAAGCCAAGAGTCCAAAAACTCATTCCTTCTCGTGGACCTGTGGAAGGAGGTGTGGAGATTACGCTGTTGGGTAGCGGGTTTTTTCCGGGCATGGTGCCTACATTCGATGGCGTTCCAGCTCAGAACGTGCAGTACTATGGACCTGAGACGGTGATTTGCCGGTTGCCGCCACGAAACTTCCCTGGATCGGTCGTAGTCAAGGCGCAGAGTCAACTGAGCGCAGCGGTGGCGGCAGGACCAGGAACATCGACGGACGATCCCAACAGCAACGAGCTCGTCAGGACGATGACCCAGCTCTTTGGAGGGCCCACGGCTGCTCAGCAGATTTTGGGAGACGACGACGTTGGAGTGTTGTTTGAGTATGAGGAGAGCAAGGGCGATCGAGAGTTGATTGCTCTGGCGCTACAGGTTTTGGGCATGAAGATGAGTGGTCGAGTCGAGCCTCCTCACCAGGTTGCCATGAGAATCATGGGCACCGCCGCTGCATCCAACGCCATCATGGGTCAAGAGTTCAACGCTCTTTCCGCAGGATCGTCCTCGACGTCGCAACAGTCGTTGCAAATGCAACAGCTTCAACTCCAGCAACAGCAACAGCAACAGCAACAGCAACAGCAACGCGCACTGCTAGGATTTGGTCAACAGTTCAATGGCTTACAGCCTAATGGTCTTGCACAGCAGCAACAGCAACAGGGTCAGAACGTCTTCCAGCCACAGTCGAGCCAAAGCGCAGGACCGACCAATGGAAGTGCGCTCGGTGCGGGTATCTTAGGATTTGGAGGGTTCCTGAACTCGAACTCTGGTGCTAACGGAGGAGGAAGCATCTAGTCCCTCTTCCTTTTTCCTTTTTCCTTTTCTTTTTTTTTTTTTTTTTTGCTCTTTTTAATGATTCGTCGTCGACGCGTCCTTTAGTGCTTTGGTCCACTTTTTTAGATATACCCTTTTTGTCTTTGTTTTCCTGTCACCTGTGATATTATCTCGTACATCTTTCTTTTTTTTTTTCGCCTTTTCTCCCTTTTCCTTCTTTCGTTGTAAACTACTAATAAAGTTGTCCATAATATCCTTTTCCTTTTATTTTCAATTCGAGCGAGTTTTTAATACATGGTGCTTGGTTGATTGGAATGAAGTGAAGGGTCTAATGCGTTCTACAGGACATAGATTCAAGATCGGCAACAAAGAGGGGGATAAATGTCAGTCAACAAAAAAAAAAAAACCACAGCAATGTTCAGCGCAATAGAAACAGCGATTCAAAACACCAAAAAAAAAAAAAAAAAAAAAAAAAAAATGAATTCAAAACTTTACCCGTAACATGACAGAGATACGTTTCTCCTTTGGTACAACTGTTCCCCTGATCTGATGGTCTTCCGGCTCAATAGGGATTCCATGCTTATAACTATATCTCACCGAATCCCGCTGGAAATAAAAGCAGCGTTTCGGAAGGAGCACACGGAACCATTTCTGGGGGTCGTCCTGATGGATCAGTTCCATGACTGCCGAGGAGCCTAGACAGAGACCTGCGACGACGGAGCCAGAGGCGTCGAGGTGGTCGACGTGGGGTTTGATCCCACCTTGACCGGCTTCTAGTTCTAGGATGTGGGGTGATACCCAGGTCCAGGTTGAGGGGAAGAAGTCGGATTTTATAGCGTCCATCATTTCGCGGGGGGTTGTTCTCTCCTTCTTCTCTTTGCTGGAAGAGGGATCGGTGGATGGTGAAGGGGTGGCTGAAAATGGGCTGGACCAGTCGCCGGCAGAGCACTCCCGGTAGCGAGTGATTACCCCGTCGAAATGACCATCCTCATATCGGACTTGTTTTCCCAGAGCGCGTTTCAGTTTGAGGGTGGCGCCTTTGACCATCATGTCGTGTTCCTCGGGGGTGAGGTATTCGGGGACGAGGATGAAATCGTGTAGGATCTGGGCGTGTTCGGAGGGTGGGATGTGGGAGAGGTCAAAGTGAGCGGATGCGATGTCGGAGGGTGTTGAGAGGTGGGTGTAACGGTGGAGGGATCCGTCCTTATCAGTGGTATCAGTGTTGGAGGAGAGAGAGGATGGAGAGGTGGCGAATGTCCTTGTTGTCGTTGTAGGCATCAATCGAGGCGACAGTTGTGATTGAGGGTGGTGTCGTTGAAGTGCAGCGGTAGACAAGAGACGTGTCGAAACTGATCTTGACGTAGAAGTTGCCATGGCACTGGTTCTTCCGCATGGCATTGATGCAACAGCAATGCGGCGGCATTGAGCAGTGGCAAGGTGGTGTGTCGAAGTTGTTGTCGTCACCCTCCTGCAGAGACCGAGAGTTGTTCCTGAGACGATGGCGCGAGTCATGAGGAGGAGGTCTGTCGGGTTGAAGTGGGGAAGTGAGTTGGCGTGAAGAAAGAAGAAAGGTCAAAAGAGAGAGGCGTTCATTCGGATAGCAGCTTTTGGGCATTTGGTCAAGTGTCACGTGCATGGTTCAGGTACGATCGATCAGTTACCATTTTTTGTCAGACCTCGTTTCCTTCGAAAAAACCCACATACTTAACGGCAACATGCACTTGCAAAAAAAAAAGGATAAAAAATAAAAGAGGAAAATGAAAGGTTTATTATGTACAGAAAGAGAGGATGAGAAACGCTCTTGGAACCGGGACGTCACGTCTGCGTTTTAGACCTTGCGCTCGAGATCGCCACGGACCTCGTTGGCATGTCCGCGAGCCTCCATGCTAGTGTTTCCGGTCAAGGATCCGACATTCTGCTGGATTTCACCCTGGACCTTGTGGCCGACACCCTCGGCATGGGTCTTGGCATCGGCAGCCTTCTGGGCGGCGTCGGCTTGGGCCTTCTGCTGGGCACCGGAGGCGGCAAGGTTGTTGTTTCCGATGGTCTCACCGATGGTCTGCTTGGCACCGCCGACGGTGGAGTTGAAAGTGTTGGAGATTCTGTCAGTCATGTTGGAGTAGTGTGTGTTTTCTGGGTTGGGTTGGGTGTGATTGTGTTTGGTTGTTGATGATAGAAACGAGGTGCGGGAAGTTGTCTCTTTTATATTCGTTTCTAGAGAGAGGACCACTGAAGATGAGGGGGGGTGGGTAACCATTATCATTACGCTGATGAGATCACTGTAATTTCTACGAGGTCGTGTAAGGTTGTCGCGGAAGTGGGTCCATTGAATGTAATCAGAGTGACATAATTAAAATGACGGCGACCTCCCAGGGGGCTCTCTCTTACCCACCCTCTAGAACTTCGCCCTTTTTCCACGTACAAGAGCACATACGTGGAAATGGTCAAAACGCGATGCGGTCATCACACTTGAGAGTCGTCACCTTCAAAGTAGGATCGCGCCCGATCGATTCGACCCTTGCATGGTATGTTATATCTTGGACATGACTGGTCATGGTTTGGCTGCATTCACATGCATTCCGCACTCGTAACTTGCGCTAAGGCCGATTTGGTTAGCTAGGTCGCTAAAAGAAAATGAAGGCGCTGCAAAGCTGTGCCTAAGCCATCTTGTCTTTGTCTGACCATGGAAGGAGACATATTCTCTTCACCGTTTTCTTTTGTCAATACTGGACTATTCAAACGACGGTCCTTGAGATGATATTGGAAAGAAAACAAAAAGAAGTTGGGCTGGATCTTATTCTGGGCTACGACTCTGCTACATAGAACAATATAGAGGTTCAAAATCATGGCTTTCACATTCTTTGTCTAGTTTTGAATTTTTGTCTTTGCTCGCCCCTATCTTTCTTGCTTCCTTCGCATCCTCATTGACATATCAGCCGCTCAAAGTTCAACATACATTTGAGTAAAAAAAAGAGTAGCAGTAAAATAATGGTTTATTATGTACAAAAAGGTGTCGAACGGCCGGAAGTTGTGAGTTAGACCTTGCGCTCCAAGTCACCGCGGACTTCGTTAGCGTGTCCACGAGCCTCCATGCTAGTGTTTCCGGTCAAAGACCCAACGTTCTGCTGGACCTCGCCCTGGACCTTGTGACTGATCCCCTCGGCGTGGGTCTTGGCATCGGCAGCCTTCTGGGCGGCATCGGCTTGGGACTTTTGGGCGGCTCCGGAGGCAGCGAGATCGGGGTTACCGATGGTCTCGCCGATGGTCTGCTTGGCGCCACCGAGGGTGGAGTTGAGGGTGTTGGAGATTCTGTCGGTCATGTTGTTATGTGTGGTGAGTTGGATTTGTTTGGGCTTTGAGTTGGGTTGAGTTGAGTTGTTGTGTTTGTTGTTGATGAGGAGAGAACAAAATTGCCAGCTGCTCTCCCTTTTATTCATTCTTCGTCGGTTCCCGTTACCCAGGGATCTTGTAGAAGAATTAATGCGCGTCAAAATGTCGTAATGCAATTTAGATTGAGAAATAAGGTTTCTGCATAATGCGACTCTAGTAACAAGGCAGCAATATGCCCCCCTCCCCCCCTTAGGTTCAAGATGACGCGAATGACGCTTTTCAAATGATGTAACTGTAGACCGGCATAGAAAAACGCACCCTACCTGTTGCGCGTGAAGTACAACCAACGAGAGATTCGAACAGGAGCAAATACGTCAGGAACCGCCTAGTTTTGGATATTATTTTTATTATGCGATGATGAATGCTGAAGGGGAAAAAAATCAGTCGAGCCTGCGACGCTTGGGACCGCCCAAGATCTTGGTCTTCTCCTTTGCAGAGTTGCGTTTCCTCCTCTTCTCCATGGCCCGGGCCAAAGCCTTGGGACTCTCGCTCAGGTGCTTGAACTTGTCGATCAACTCGAGCTTCTTCTGGTCCGACTTCTTCAAGAAGAAGGGGTTCTTGCCCTTGAGGACCAGTTCCTTCTCCTTGCGCTTGTGGTCGCGCTTGATCTCCTGGCGACGCTTCTGGGCAGCTTCGGTGGCTTGACGGTCGATCATGCGGCTGAGTTGGTTCTGGAGCTTATCCTTCATATCTGGGTCCCTCTCCTTCTTGATGAGCTCCTTGAGTTTCTTCATTTCGTCCGCTTGGTAGTCCTTGAGGAAAGAGTATGACTTTTCGAACAGGTCGTTGTCCAGTTTTCCGCTTAGGCTGTCGAAACGAGGATCGCGGCGTTTCTATGAAGTCGATGTTTGAACATGATATATATGAGCGTTAAGAACTGGTCCGATTGTGTTCTGTCTTTTGTCTCTGTTGGGCATTGAGTAAGGCCAAGAAAGTTCCTTACAGCGCTGGCGACCTCCACGACTTGACGGAACCGTCCAACTGGCTTCTTGGATCCAACTTCCATTGGCCTAAATGACACATAGCACAAGGTGCAGAGATGTTAGGTGCCATGGTTCTTTCAATAATAGCACCACCAATAAGCAAATGCACAATCCAGCGCAGAATCTTGAGACCGTACCTGTTTTTATCTGCACGCTTCTCAATAACTTTCCGCTCCTTTTTCTCCTTGTTCATGGCATCCCTCAGCTTGTCCATCTTGTTCTTGGGCCGCCTCTCCTCCTCCTCGCTATCCTCCTCGCTATCCTCCTCCTCTGAATCGTCATCATCATATCGATCCTGAGATGATTTCCGTGCGAGTCCCTTGGTGGCGACCTTCTTCTTTTCTGCTCCACGCAAGGTCTGGTGGAAGACCTTCATGCCGACCTTTTGTTGAATCTCTGCCAATTTGTCGAAGGGTATCTGAGCCAGGTCTAAAATGAACATAGAAGAGTAGACAATTGTGAGTTAGACACCGATCCAGGTCCAGCTGTGTCACCGACTGTATTTGCCGGTTTTCACTTCAAATGTTGTCCGTCTTGAAGCGGGGACTTACTCTTTTGGAGTTCCTTGAGCTTCTTATCATCATCGTCGTCGTCAGAATCATCAGAATCATCAGAGTCATCAGAATCCTCGTCGCTGTCATCCGAATCATCCGAGTCTTCATCTTCTTCTTCCTCCTCCTCCTCCTCCTCACTATCCTCGTCAACTTCACTGTGCATCTTCAAATCATCTGAGTCCTCTTCCTCTTCCTCGCTATCCTGCTCCTCGTCGTCAGAGGGATCCTGATCACTACCACCGTCGCTGTTGTTTTGGTCGAGGTCGCTATCGCTCTGATCGAATGCTTGCATACGCCTCTACAAGGATATGAAGAGAAAGTAGAGGTTGAAGGTTTTAGTGGCGCGTTTCCTAAGACTGGAAAGATATTTTTGTCCCTGACATATGAACCTGAACTGGGGATAGGTTTGCGCATAGTTTTTTTTACCATGGCGCGAGCGGCGGCATCTTCCTGTTCTTGTTTCTTTCCCTTCAAGGCCATGGCGATGTGATGTAAATTAATGTATATGGGTTGAGTAAAACGAATGAACCAATGTCCTCGAAGAAGGCAGTGTTGAAGAGCTCAAGGTTAAAAAAAAAGAAAAGAAAAAAAAGTAAAGAAATAACTATGCTAAGCCTCAGAAGCCTCAATTAGCAGTCCCAACCAGCCATGTCGCGCCTTTATTTTTTGCGTTACCCCACTCCAACCCCCCACGCACACGACAGGAGACAAAACGAACCTACGGAATGACCGACTTTAGCGACGAACTCGACGGATACCTCAAAGCCCGGACCGCAACCCAGGACCAAGAGACCCGCGAAACCGCCGCCGCAAACGCTGCAGCTGACGCCCTCTTTGGTCACTCATTCGCTCACCCTCACCCTGATGGCTTCCAACCGACACAGGACGCCCCTGCATTCGCTCAGAATCCTCAGACGCTAATGTGGCACGATGCCACGACGGGGACTTTTTCTTATTATGATGCTGGGTCCGAGACGTATATCCCTGTTGAGGGACCTAACGCTCCGCATCCTCACCCACAGCAGCAACAACAGCAACATCATCAACAGCAGCATCAACAACAGCAGCAGGAGTATCATGCCTACTCAACCACTGCATCTTCGTACGACTCTCCAGGAGGTTATCACGTCGACCCCTACACCGGATACCCCATCGAGACCATACCAGCAGCAGGAGTAGGAGGTGGACAAAACTATGAAGCTCCACCCGAAAGCGACGCCACTCTACGACTCTGCGTCCTCTCCTCCAAGATCCTCAAGGTTGCGGGTGTCATTCTATTGGACGCGTCAGGGATCTCGTTTGGCAGGGATCGGCCTTTGAGTGGACAGGGGAAACGTGTCCGGATGATCGAGATGGAGATCAGTCGTTACCATGGGAGCATTTATCTGGATCGGCAACAGGTTGTGCCGGAGGCTCATGAGTCTACAGTCTATTCAAATTTTGAGTCGGCGGGAGTAGTGGGGACTCCAGCAGTTGAATCGGAGGAGGTAGAGATGCGCTTGGACGAGAACAATTCGACGGTGGAGGAGGTGGTTAAGGACGACGGGCCGACGACACAGGCAGTGGAGGCGAACCTGTCGGAGGAGACTGTTACAAGGCAGGAGGCAGAGAGCAGTAACTGTAAGGACGAAGACTCTTCATTACGTGGACAGGATACATCACTGTCTCCTACAACGATACAGGGCGAATACGGTCAAGAAGCAGAAGATGGCGAGATACCTGATTCTCCACCCGGCGCTGGCGCTCGGGTGCAGAACGATCGCGAACAGGGTGAGATGAGCGACGAAGAAGGCAAGGTCAATGAATCTGAGAAGCAGGACGCTACCGACGCCCAGGAAGAGGAGCAACAAAGGCATTATAAAGAGTACCAACGGCAATTGGAGGAATACCAACAATACTACCAGAGCATGATCCCTCCAGTGTATATCGATACCTTCCAGATCATCGATTGCGGCTCTACTCATGGAACCTTCCTCAATGGACAACGACTCTCGCCCGCCAAGACTGCCAGTGAACCCTTCCAGCTGAACCATCTCGACCAGCTACAGCTGGGTTCTACTGTCTTTGAGATCCATGCGCATGAGGAAGGGAGAATTTGTGGCTCGTGCCAGGTGACAGATGATAATGAGATTGAGGTGCTTGACGATAAAAACCAGGACGCAGATGGATCCAAGGCTTCTGGAGGAGATGCCGCCAATGGCAGCGGTAGTAGCAACAAGAACTCGCCAAAATTGGTGGGCGACATCAAGTTATCTCGAGAGCTGGAGCGGATTGACGAGATGAACCGGTTACGGAAGAAATGGGCTGGGCCTGATCGGAAGACCACCGGAAAGCGCTCTGGCGGCGGTGGAGGTGGATATCAGGACGGCTCCGGATCGTCAAGCTCATTAACGTCCTCAGATTATGGTACCACTTCAGGATACGTCGACCGGGCCGCGAAACGGCGACAGTTCAACCCAGACAACTCTCAGCCCATCCGCTCAGGCATGCCCGACAACTCTTCAACACCTGAGGTAGTCTCTGGTTTCCATGTCCCCGTGGCCAAAACCAACAAGGGCCACGCGATGCTGAGCAAGATGGGCTGGAAGGCAGGTACGGGGCTAGGTGCAGCACGACAGGGTGTTGTTGAACCTGTGCAGTTGTTGGTTGCGGACAAGAAGGCTGGCCTCGGCTCCAAGACTATACAATCCCAGGGCGCTGCTGCCAGCTCTGCATCCCGACCACCAGAAACCCAGGCTGAAATAGCACGGCGCAAAGCGCGTGAAAGATTTGCACAATTGAAATAAAAACAGGAGAAACTAACTTTTTCGTGTATACGTTTTTTTGTTGTGTGTGTGTCTATATCCAAGTAAATGTCTATAATATTTCAATCGCTGCAACTAGTCCTTGCATCCTATGACATGCCATTTTAAACTTTTCCTCCGATCAAAGACCAGCTTGTGTTGACACTGTTGTAGCGAACCTCCTGATCAGGATGGGACATGAGCTCCATGATCTTTTGCTTCACACCGATCTCCTGCAAGAACCTATTCATAGACAAAAAATAACAAACATGCATTGATTAGACACTGCCTCGGAGTTTCTTGCACGACGCGTCAATAGCAAAAAAAAAAAAAAAAAAAAAAGGTTACGCGTAACGTACTTTTTGCTGCTAGGGTCACGCTTCACGTATTGTCCAATGTCATGGGCGGCCACGGAGAGCACAATGGCATCGTTGGAAGTGCTGAGGAGACGTGCCAACACCCTACATAGCAATCGACAAATGAATTAAGTGAGTCCATTGATTCGCCTCCTTGTCAGTTCAAGTACTTGTCGCGATGCAAACCGAAAATAAGATATACCTCAAAAGAGCATAGTTCTCCTTCTTGAGTTCCTTCCAGTTCTTGATCCAGAATTGTTCCGACAAGTGAGGTGGGGACCAGGTCAGTCTTGACGACAACAACTCAGCTTTGTAAACCTCGAATGTCCTGTCATGTCGCACGAAGGAAAAAAAAAAAAAGGTAGATGTCAGAAGTGAGCGCCTATTCGCATTCGCATGAGGTAATCATACGCCTTGCAAATAAAACAGTCCACTAACGTCAATGTATGGAAGTTCTCCTGGAGCTGGGCCTTCAAAAAGTTGACGTCCTCCAAGATCTCGGCATCCGACCACTTGCGCGACGACAGGTTCTCACCGAACTGGAGCAACTTCACAGCAGCCATAGCTGCCAAGTTGGCCTCGGGGGCTTTCTCAACCAAGTTCTACAATCAACGATTGTTGACGACATGTAAGTTAGGGTGAATCGTTGAGACGGTAGAATCCTTCAACGAAATATGACATATAAGAGAAAGACTTACTCTCAAGGTGGCAATGACAACACGGATAACCTTCTCCTTGATGGCGGATTTAGCAATGTCAACCAACTGAGGGATTACATCGTACTTCCTAATAAGCAAGGAAATGTGAGGAAGCCTTGCTTAGTCCTGGGTTCCCTGTCTTTCCTGTCCAATCCACGATCCACGAACAACAGCAATTCTGATAAATACCTGTTGAGCTCCTGAGCAATCTCCTCGTTAAATGTCAAGATCCAGAAACAGTAGATGACCTGGTACTGCATCTGAGGTCCAGGGTTCTCCATTTTCAAGATCCTGACAAGGGCATCAACCGCCTGAGGTGTGTTCCAGTAGACAATGCGAACGTTGCGCTGTCTCAAAGCCGATTCCAGAACCTGAACAGAAAGATCGACCTCGGCAGGGTTCTTGCTCTGCAATTGAGCAGTCGTCCAGCGGAAAAGTTCTCCTGCAGCCTCGGTGTTGGGCTTGGGCGAAGCACACAGCAGGGTCGTCAAGATCTTGCTTGCCTTCAGGGCAATAAAGCTGTCCTCGCTTCTCAAACACCTAGCAAAAAATTGAGTGAAGACGATGTCAATATGAGATTTGAACAGCAGACATGGACACGCGGACGAAATTATTGATAGCACGACACGACGTACTTGAGGAGAGGAGCATAAGGCAACGAGGCGTCCGTCTGACCAAGCTGCAAAAAGTAGGCAGCACGCTCTTCGTGATCTGTGTTTCATTGAGGGGCAATGGTGATAAATATGCGGTTGGTTAGCCTTGATAGCCAAAATGGAGCAAGTAATGGTTGGGTATGGTGTCATTATCGAGCGCTTTTTTTACCGAGGAGGAGGTCGTCGATGAGGATGAGGATTGACTGAATGGTGTCAACACGGACAAGCTTCTGGAGCAAGCTGATGAAGAGTTCTCCGTAAACGTGTCCCTCCTATCGAGTATACATAGGCAGTAAAAGCAAAGAGGTATGAGCGATCTGTGGATGTGTTTCTTGACCGTTACGAATCCTTGCTGTCCAACTGGCGATGTCCGTGCCCCTCGATCGGTATGTGATAGTTGTTACCTTATCCACGACTCTGGAAAGATCCTCACCAGTCTTCTTCTCGACTGCCTTGATATAGTTGAGCTCAGCCTGGGTAATAAGAGTAGCGCGTTGGTAGCCCTATTGACACCAAAATAAAGCATGAATTGCATGCAAATGAGAGTGAACGAGTAAGAGCAGTGAGTTTGTGTGATTCAGCATTCAGGAACAGAGCTGAATGTAAGTAGACTCCTGAAAATTCTCCCTTTGTTTACCTCCCAGGGGATAGGACGAGCCCTGAGGCCAGCGGTCAGTTCGTCAAGGAAGGCGTTGGAGACGAGGGCAAGGGGCACCTCTGCGACGCCGTCGTTGGAAGTTTGAATGGCCATTTTTGTGTATGCGTGTGTTTGTGGAATCAGATCAGGAAAGAGGAGGGAGTGACGCGAGCGGTTGGAGTAAGAGAGAATGAGAGGATTGAGAGTCGCTCCTTGTTGTTGTTCCTGAACGGCAGCGGTGCAGAAGAGTGTGAAAAGGACGGATGAATGGCGCGAGGAGATGGAGAAGACAGAAAAGAAATAAAAGGAGGCAACAGTACATACAAGTCGAGTAAAACCAGAAAAGTGACGTTTATTCAGAGAGAGAGAGTGAAGAGGAAGGCAGCGCGCGTTTATTATTGGCTTAGGACGGAGTTTTTACAAGGTGATTAGATGGGACCATGGGGGTTGTTGGGCGGCCGAGGCGAATAATAAGAAGTATCCATCGTAGCTTTCTCAACGGACGAGTTGACCATGGACGATGTAGCGGATGAAAAAGGAGCCGTCGAGGGAGCCGTTGAATAGAATGGCTGGGTATCATGGTGTCTTTCCTCAGGTCCGCGCACAATAGTCGGTCTCGAATAATTAGGAATGCCAGGCGGGAATAATGTTGTAGGAACAGCAGTAGCTGTGATTGGAGGTGCTGGGCTAGTCCACGACGAGAGTGACGCAGGTCCTGACATAGATCCAGATCCATGTCCATGTCCGTGGCTTGAGGGTACGTAGGGTATATTTTCTCCTGCCTTGACTTCGTTTCCTGTCGTGGTCACCACGCTTGGGCGAGGATGTGAAGAAAGTTGTAGTTGGTGCTGCAGGTCTGCTGGCCGGTATGAGTCTTGCTGAAACGGTACCGATGGTGCCGACAGAGCGTATGGATGAGGCGGAGAAGGTACAAAGGGCTGGTATGGATGCTGTGGTTGCGGTTGTATGGGCAATGGCTGTGGTTGTGGTGGGAGGACTCCAGACGAGGGTAGTGGGCGAACTAGCAGACCGACGGTACCGTCGGGCAGGACGCCTGTTGACATCAATCCTTGGGGTTCCTGGGCATGCATCAGGTTGGTGGCGTCCATAAGTTTCTGTGTGCTTCGTGCATTGGCTTCCTTGCGACAGCAGCACATGTAGATAAGGCCGAGGCCGACGAAGACGGACGGCACTGTGATACCGATAATGGCTCCTTGGCTGAGCGACATGACTGACGGCTGTTGTCTCTTTTTTTTTTTTTTTTTTTTTTTTTTTTTTTTTTTTTTTTTTTTTTTGCTTTGAACGTTCTCGTTGCTTTTCTGTTCCTGAGGTGGTGGGTGCCCCTTTTCTATTTCTGTTCCTGAGTGATGAAGAATGACAAGAGTGCGAAGCAGACAGTGGGCTGTTGTTCTTTTTTTGTATGGTGTGTATATTGTCGTTGTCTTGGGGTGGGTTTATTGAATGAGAGGTAGTGTGGTTTGAAGAACCAAGGATGAGCGAGAGATTGGGTGTCTGTGTTAATAATATGCAGATGGAGGGCGAGGTGGAGGGGATGGGGAAAGAGAGGGAGAATAAAAACAACAAAAGCCCCAATAAGCTAGTGCTGTCTGCTGTCCACTCTGTCTGTACTCTCTTCAGCCCCGCCCTTGAACTCATGTATTCTGAATCAAATCTGAATTTGCAGACAACAAAGCTAAACAAAGACACGCCGCGTCCCTGCTGCGAGAGTTAAAATAAGAATAAGCATTTCTTTTTTCTTTTCTCTTCTTTTTCGGTTATCATCGATTGGGCAGTTGACTCCCTCAGAAGGGCATGCACCAGCGACAGGCACCATGCTGCCGTACCTGGTAAGGTCTGCCCTGACCTTTAAAAAGTTTAAATACCAAACCAATACCCCACTTCTCTTGTTGTCTTTTTCCCTCCCATTCAACCCTCTCTCACTCTTCATACCTTCACCTCCATTCAAAACACTCGCAGAGCAAAACACAGCCACTAATACCCACTCCCCACTATGCGACTGTTCCCTTACTGCTTTGCGACCGACTCGGCCGCAACCACCATCTACGGATTTGCTCTCGCCAGGAAGGATGGCACCACAAACAACGACTTTTACAACATCCTCATCAAGTCAAACCCCAACCCCCGCTCCGATCTCACAGACCTCACTTGGACCCTTGTCAGCGTATCCCCTCAATCGCGCAACCATATGCTCGACTTTTATGCAAAGCATGGCGTACCTTACGACTGCACTATCGACGACAACGGAGTCTTCTCGGTCCTTTCTCACAAATCCGATGAATCCTTTTCCGACAGTGGGCCTCAACAAATCCCAAGGGGATTGCAGTTCCGCCCTCCTTCTGCCGGTGGCAGTGACAAGCATGTCTGGTCGGATATTGTCACATCCAATTCCACCGACTACTCGAACACCTGGGGCTCTGACTTGGAATATCCGAGTCAGCTCTTCAACTTCAAGGACTCCGCCGGACAGAACAATCTTATGCATGTTGTTGTCCAGCAGCTTAATTACCAGCCTGGCGGGGTTTATGTCGCAGCCTTCGATTCGCCTTCCTCGACGATGAGTTTTGGATCTGCGTGGCTATCGAATCAGACCAAGTACGGCGTCTTCAAGGCTGCTTGGTACACCCCAGGCTCTATCCATTCCCTGAGTACGATCGGTTCCCAAGCGTTGTTGACTTCGATCCCCATCACAAGCTCATCCACCAATCCTCCGGTTGAATCCGCTACCATTCGAAATGTCACGGCAACCATTGGCGTCAAATGCTATGAAGACAACATCAGATTCAGGGTGCACACTCTTGGCAACAGCAGCATCATTTCGTGCATGAGCTTTGTATGACATCATTTGAATTCATTGGTGCCAATGGTGTTCAGGCGTGTATGTAGTTTGTGATCGATTTCGCGGCGACAACTTTAACGCTTCTTCCTCCCTTGTGTCGCTACTAGCAAGACTTCACGACACAAATATTTGTACTCAACGACACCGCCACCGTCACTGTTCCGCTGATAAAATCCGTGGATGAGGCCAGAGCGATGATCGCGGTGAAAGGCTCGGATGGCAATTCCTTCCTCTTTTTACATGGCGAGTATCGTATGTACAGTCACCAGATTGATGGTCCATCTGCCGGTACCAGAGTCGAATTGAGTGCCAATATCAGCATTAGTGGCGGTTTTGGAGGAGGGCCAGGCGTTCCTGATGACCCATTCAGGTATCCAAGTGATAGCGATGTTCTAGGCAATGTTATGATGGCTATCATTGTGGGGCCTAGTGTCTTGGGTGCTTTAGCAGTGGCGTGCTGCATTGGTTGCTGTGTGCGTCGTCGTCGTCGTCGCCAACGCCGTAGAGAGTCTGAAGCCCAGCCTGTGCCGGATAATGAAGCCCAGCCTGTGCCGGATAATGAAGCCCAGCCTGTGCTGGATAATGACGCCCAGTCGTAAAACGCGACTCGCCTTACGTGACATCCCTCCTTACACCTTCAACTCCTAATAAACCGCAGCCCTCCTTCTCCTTCGCAGTCACTTGGCAGTGAAATTCGATTTGAGTATTTTAGACAGTTCACTTTTCTTTATTCTTTACTCCACCCACCGCATCACCACTCAACTTAACATCGACACAAACAACACACCATGGCTGTAAGGCAACCACAACAGCAGCACTCGACGAACCACAGGAGTTTCAAAAAAAAAGAGAAAAAGAATAACGTAAACAAAACACACTTGCTCAACCTCTGATCACTCCCCTCTCTTTCTCTCTTTCTCTCTTTCTCTCTTTCTCCTGTCTCGCTCTATGTGAACCCAAATCAACCCACCCCCCTTCATAGGACAAAGACAAGGACAAGGACAAGGACAAATCACGTTACCGCTACCAGAGCGAGATCCAGCAAATGATGTTTGTCTTTGGCGAAGTCTCGGACGCCATCCAGGAGACCACCATGCTCGTCGAAGACATTGTTCGCTCACAAGTCATCGAGATTGTACGTTCTACTTCAACTCACATTGTTACGAGAGGGCTAAATTATTTATTGAACTCCAATAACTGTACTGACGCGCCACCCCCGGTTGTACCTCTCACAAAAAAATGACCCCAGATATGTCTGGCAGCTCAACAGGCACGGAAAAGGGCTTCTAGATTCATGACAGCAGAGGACCTCATCTTTCTTATCAGACACGACCGCCCCAAGGTCAACCGACTCCGGACATATCTCTCTTGGAAGGATGTCCGCAAAAACGTCAAGGATTCATCGGACGGCGCAGGAGGCACAGGAGCTGATGATGTGGCGGGATTAGATGACGCTGCTGCTGCACATGAGAAGGGTGGCGGAGTAGATGGACCTGGGGGTGGACCAAATGGCAAAAACTCTGCAGCAGGGCCAGTCCCTGTGTCAAAGGCTCGACGGATGAGGGTCAAATTGAGCTGGGAGCTGCTTAATGGGTTTGCGGATGCTATGCTTGGAAACGGAGAGGACGATGAGGAAGACGATGATGATGAGGACGCCTACCTGGACTCCATGCAACGACTGCGAGTACGTATTCGAATTATATTAGCGTTTTGTCTTTGCCATTTGAGCATAAGAGTGTGACACTAATACCTCAAATTTTTGAACAATAGGATGCAGACAGGATCACACTGGCGATGACGAGAGAGGAATACGAGCACTACAGTGAATGTCGACAGGCATCTTTCACATACAGGAAAGCAAAGCGGTTTCGGGAATGGGCCAACATGGCCTCATACATCGACATGCGACCCAACGACGACATTATCGATATTCTCGGCTTCTTGACCTTTGAGATGGTGACAACCCTGACAGAGGCCGCCCTGAAGGTGAAGAAGGAAGAAGACGAAAAGCAACGGCTCTATCGCGAAGCAGTGGTTGCAGCAAAGAACAAGAGCATGGGCAAAGCTGAAGACGGCACAGGATCAGGCGCCGGCGGAGACGGAAGTAATGGCGCCAACAATGGAGCAGGCGAGGATATGGATCTAGATGAGGATGTTCCGGGACTGTTCTCGTTGCCACCCAGCGAGAAAGGTCCCCTGCAGTCACGGCATATCCGTGAAGCTTTTCGACGACTGCAACGCGCACCTCTTCCTATCAAAAACTACAACGGAGGATTGGCGCGGACCAAGGTCTCGTTGATTTGACGACTGTTTGATACAGTGCGGAATAAAATAACAAAGATCCATTCTAGAGTCCATGTTCCTGGCCTACTCGATGCCGTTTAATGGTCCAGATCTGGCCGTTCAGACCAGTTCCCATCTCGCCAATCGTAAGAAAGTTAATGTCTATAGCGCATCGTCTTTATTTGGACAGTAGGGGTGTTGATTATTATGTCGAATACGCGGTGCTGTCGCTGTTGCTGCTGATGTCCTCTCAGCATGAACCTATGGCTGCCGTCAATGTCAGAGTCGTTGTCAAGTTCTCCTGCTTTAGCTCTTGAGAGCCTCCAAGCGTCTCTGCATGTCGTCCAATGCTGGCTCTTCCTCTTCCTCTTCCGCCTCGGTTGGCAACGATCCAGCGGCGAGGGGAGCCTCTCCCAAAAGACCTACAACAATGAAAACATGAAATGGTGTGAGTATCCATCAGCTTCAATCCAGAGCACGAAAGTTGTACATGAAATGATGTAAGGGGATCCTGCAGACATTACCATCTGTAATCTGGAAGAGAACTTTGTTGACCTCCTCCTCAGCCTCTTCCTCGATTTCGTCGTCGTCCATCGACTCCATGGTATCCTGAAGCATCTCGTCAATAATGCCAGCCTGGAGAGTGTAGGTGACAAATGAAAATTGGTTATCAATAAAACGAGATCGATAATGACGCATTGACCTATGACATCAACCGCGCAGGCAAACCGAGGAATAGAACATAGAAGAGTATGCTGCGTACCTTCATCATCTCCTTGGACATTTCCTGCATCTGGGCAGAGATCTCTGGAAGCTTGACCAGGTTGTTGACCATGCCCATGACCTCTGAGCTCTTCTGCAGCGTACCGGCAATCTTCAATGTGGCTATGAACAGGACGTAGAAGCGAAAGGAAAAAAATGAGACAACCAAGGACAGAAACGATCCTTCCCTGAAATAACATCAGCATGCCAACATATCTACGCCAAGACCAAGTCTTTGACAAAAAAAAAAAAAAAAACTCAAACTTACAAAGCTGATGCTGGAGCTGCATGGATATTGAGTTCAATTGAGCTTTGCTGGTGACGATACGATCCTTCTGACGACGGGAGCGGACCAATTCCTTGGCGAGGATCTTGCAGGTACGGATATCGCCCTTCTTGGCCATCTGCTTGACCATCTTCTTGGCCTTGAGCTCCTCTGCCTCGATCCCGCGCTTCTGACGGTCCAGAGCTCGTTGCTGGGCGTTAATTTCTTGGCGCCACTTCCTGACCTGCACCAAAGGGGTCCAAGGTTCCGTTAAGTTGTCGTAGTGAGATGGGAATCAGTCAAAGTGTGAGATGAGCCCAACGGGTGAGAGGTGGGAAGAGAGGAAGAATGCAAAGAGTGTTGACGGATGTTAGTTGGCTGAAGGAATAGGCTTTTCTTCCATTGTTTGAACGTTCGGCATCCAGGACCAGAGTTCCTTAAACTGTCGCTCGTCATGCCATCCTGCCATTGCATGCAAAAGAGAGTGTTTGCAAGGTATGTACCATCTCTTCAGGGGTCTTCTTGCCAAAGAACCTTTGAACAGACTCGACGGAGGTTTTGAATGTCGATGCCATGATGCCTTTTTCTTCTATAGGTGTTGTGTCCTTGTTCTCTGAGCCTTTGTTGTGAGTTTGGCGGTTGTGCTGTGTTGTCCTGGATTGTGTTTGTCAATAGGTGAAAGAGTGGAAAGTGAAAAAGTGAGAGGGACGTAAAAAGAAAGGAGCGCGCTCTGAAAGGTTCGTTCCAACGACACGTTTTCTTTTTTTTTTAATCACGGGACTCGCAGCAGACAAGGGGAAAAAAAAAAAAAAAAAAAATCAAGGCACAAAGGGATCAGCCCTCCATCGCGTCGCAGGTGTTAAGGGCGGCTAAGCAGGGATTCCAGCCTTTGCAAAAGTAAACATGGACAAACAAAAAGACAGGTAATGCCAAGTGTGTCAGTACTCGCCCCTCAGATGCCAAAGTGAGTTCCCGCATTCACACTTAGCACCATATCGCCGACTCGTTTTTCACATTCCAGAAAACTGCTCGCGTTTGCTTCGCCTCCTCGTGCTATTCATCACTGCTGATAACTCACCTTGCGCTGGTTACCTTTAGAGAAGAAAGCACGTAGCCATTTCTGAAATCAACATTTCTGTCAACCCTTCGTCAATGGATTGGCTTGCCAATAGACTCGACCATGTTGGCCATTTTTGTTTTGTCTGTGAATGTGTGTTGTCCAAAAAGCAATCAAGTTCCGTTTCCTGTTAGCGAGGAGGAGGTTATGTTTTGGCAGAAAGTGAGAAATAAATATGTGGAGATCTTCTTGAATGTTGAATACAGAATATGAATGGTAAAGAAGAGATGAGCCACGACATTTTTTGCCTTTGGGTATGGCCGATGAATGGGCGTAGCATAGGCGGCTAGGTGGCTTAATGCATGAATGGACGCATGCTAATTTATTTGAGTTTGACAGTTGAAAGAAAAAAAAAAAGGCAACGCCCACAAGGCACAAGGGAGGCATGGATGGAGGAGCGAAAGGCAGACGTTGCTTGTTAGTCTATTGAACGTGAAAGTGGTACCGGGAGGGTGTACCGAGGATCCTGTTGGACTCACCCAGTCAAGCGTCTCGTGCGCCAATGTAGTGAAATAGAGTGGCGCCGAGATGGGACAGATATTCGAGTCCATCGAACTTCTTTTTCTAATTCCGCCCACCCCTCCAACCCTAAACCAGGGATTCTGAATGTGCGATGTGAGATAAGGCTTTTGTTGTTTTTTCTATTTTCATCATATTTGAGAGCATCAACGACAACCAGTGGGTGTAATAGGTGCTGTGTGTGTGTGAGTGGACTTGGTTCTGTTCCTGAATTGGTGCCCTGTTGCTGTTGGACTCGGTACGCATTTATCTTCCTTTGTTCTTTTCGTTCTTCGCTGCTCACCTTTTCTTCTCTTTTCGTGTTTCTTCTTCTCCCCGGTTCTCTCATTTTCTCTCAACCTACCCTCCTTCCACCCCTACCTTCCACCCCTACCTTCTACTCCTTGCCACTACTTTTCCCATCACCACTCTTTCCATTCTCCTTATCCAACAACACCAACGACAACAATGCGTTCCTCCTCCACTCTCTGGACAGCACTAAGTCCTCTTCTCCTCCTCCTCATCCTCGCCCTCACCTCAACAACTACCGTAACCGCTCAATCCGACAAATGCCACGCCTGCATCCGCAAAGCCATCACCACAGTCCCCGACTGTGCCGGCCTCACCCCCACTTCCCTCGACACCCTCGACAAGATTATCATCGGTTCCGCTATCGCCGACTCCACAGACAAGTACAAAACATCGGACCCTGCTGGACTGAAATGCTTGACCGCCTTGATGTGGGATAGTGTCCAGTACAAGGGCAAGCTCTGGGGTGGATGTTTGGACCCTGTGAACTTGTGCCCTTGGGCAGAGATGATGCAGTGGTTGGAGATCATTCCCAAAGTTGCGTCCATCTATGGTGCTGGCAATCCTCCCGTAAGTCGCGTGTTTTTTTTTGTCATTTCAAGAAATGAGATTGTGAAAAAGATTCGTGATGCTTTAAAAAAAAAAAAAAAAATGCTTGAGGGAAACGCCAACGGACAACAAATTATGAGTATTATTTTTTACCCAAGAAATCGATTGCTCACTCTTCTTTCATTCCATATTTTTTTTCCGTTTTTGTTTCAATCATCCAAAATTAGGCCCAGGTCTTGGTTGGTGCTCCTGCCTAAGTCATTTACAAGGACGTGCCCCCCCCATCCAACACCACCTTCCTTTATTCACATCGCCATCCTCTTCTTGAACCATCGACAAGAAACACGACCTTCACCAACAACAATAAAAAACCCCCCTCCGCTCAGGAAGACCAATCCTTACTCAGAAACAGCTATTCGATGACTTCATTGTCAAAAACAAAGAGAACTCAGGCACAACGAAGAATTGATTTCAGGCACAACAACTGAAAACGGCAAACATAAACAATGACAACAGGGCGACATCATTTTGTGTACGACCTATGAAATGATAAAGTCAGGGAAGTTCTGTATTGCCATCATTCAAAGCCATCAAGGACAAGCATACAACACACGCCCATCTCTCTTGTAGAACTCGCGTATCTTCGAAAACACGTTACAGAAACTGAAACGTAAGCGATTGGATTAAAAAAACAGGATTGTGTATTGGAAAGGACGCTCTTTTAGCTACGACAAGTTCTACATTGGTGCGCCCCGGTCGTCAACAGAAAAGGTTTCCGTTCTTTAGAAGCGTGTGCTTTGAAATAGAAAGAAAAAAAAAAGGTAGAAGTCATTGGACTTGGTTGTTTGTGGTATTCGTATGATCGTCGTCGTTGTATCCTTCTTCTTGTTGTTGCTCCTTTGGTTCCATGATTCCAAATGGGTGGCCAATGATTTGACGCTGCCATTTACACGACTTGACCCTCTATCAATATATATCACGGTGAGAAAAAAGTCGATGTCAGCATAGGGTTGATACATAATCGAGAACAGCAGAGTCAAAGAAAAACAAAGGTATTAGGAATAACTATGACGCACCAAGGATGTGCTTCTCGACGAGGGTTTCTGGGGTTGGGCGCTCCTGGATCTTGTGGTTCAGGACGTCCTCGAGCTGCGATCTCTTCAACTCTGCCTCCTTGCTCTGGAGAGCAGGTGCCACGTGCGAAGCTAAACAGTTTCAGTGATCCACAGGAAGCAGGGAGAAAGAGATGGAGACAGAAAAGTAATAACAAGGGACAAGAATAGTTAAAAAGTTTGTTAGTGTGCGGAATGGTAGCATCATGTTGTTATACCGTCATGCAAGAGATAATTGCTGGGAAGAAAAGCATAAGTGAGTTGAAAGGGAAGGAGAAAAGAAAGGAATGAGTGAGATAGGAGGAGAAAAAGAAAGGAATGGGAGGGAAGGGAAGAAGGTATGGGAGAGGGAAGAAGGGACATTTAAGTTGATCATAGGACAGCTGGCATGCATTCACTAACAGATACCAGTGACCCATCCCCCTCTCCCCTTCCCTTTCCCCGTCGCATTAATACATCTTCATCTCCTTACCATGCAAGATGTTGTGGTCAATCAACTCTGAGGCGGTAGGGCGGTTCTCGATCTTGTGGGCCAAGGCTGTCTCCAACTTGGCACGCTTGAGTTCTTCGGCCTGGTGTTGCAGAGCAGGGGCGATCTTGGGGTCTATTCAAAACGTATCAGAGATAGAGTGGATTAGTAGTGAGACTATTGTTCAACAGTGGACGTCGAGGACGGGGTAATTGGATTCAAGTAAAGCAATAACAAATAGGTCAAAGCACCCTCAAAAAGTCAACACCGCACAAAGAACAAGAATAAGAGAAGCGCGGCCCCTCATTGTGTTGGCGACTCGCCCCTGGGTCCAATAGCATGGTCAAGGCCCTGCCAATTTTTCGCTCTCACGCCCTCATGCTCTCTCCTTTTTTTTCATAGTGTCTCGCCTCTGGTACTCTCGGTCCTTTTTGGTCGTTTGGTCTGGGTCCTCACTGTAGCATGGGTTTGCCCCAGTTTTTACACTTTTGCCATCGAAAGCAAGGTGGTCTCGACCGCAAGGAGAACCATATGAAGATGGCCGCGGGAAAGAATTCAAGTGGACAAGACAGATGAGTTAAAGGCGAGAGGGGTGGGGAAGAGGAAGAAGACAAAGTACCTTTGAGAATGTTCCTGTCAACGAGCTCCTTCTGGTTGGGGCGCTCCTTCAAGAACTTGTCCAACTCTTCGTTCGATTTGCGCATTTGGTCTGTAGATGTAAACGCGCATCAAGAGGATGTTGTCCATGTTGTTGTTGGTCCAAGAAACATAATCGGTCCTAAGCGCGCGAAAAAGGGAAGGGTTCGAATACATCATCAAAAGGTTAGGATTCTCTTACTTTCAGTAGTTTTGTTATATCATTCATACATGTCGAGGAATAGGTGTTACATACAATTGTTCAGTCAGGAAGAACGAGTAACGCAGCGAGACATATCCATGCAAAGAAGACAAGAGGCCAGATGGATCCGTGAAGTATGATAGGTGTGAGAAAAAAAGTTGAGGACAAAGACACAAGAAAGACAGTGAGAGAGTGCGGAGGATAGTGCGAACTAGTTAGTGACCGCGTATTATTTGTGGAGTAGCACAGTGAAGGAACAGAAAAAAGTGAGCAGAAAGAGAAAGTAAGGACGAGACTTTACCCATGGTGAATGAGGAATGAGTGTGTAGTGGAAAGTAGGTTGGTGTAGTTGTGGGTTGTGGGTTTTGCTAAAAGAAGGGGAAGAAAGAAGAAAAAAAGAAGAGAAAGAAAGTAGCTGCGTGCAAAATAAGGAAGATAAAAAAAGGAGGCGACTCAAGCATGAGTGAGGGTGTGTGTATATGTATCAAAGCTCCAATGCGGGCCATCTGACCACCTGTCTGCATTGGGCAGGTTCGTTTGTTTTTTTGAGTTTTCACGGGAAGTGCGGTATCGTGTTCACTCTCGTTACTACTAATGCATTTCTCTTCTTTGTTACTTCTCTATTTTTTTTTTTTTTTTTTTTTTTTTGTGAACAGATATCGTTCATCTATCAATAGGTCGACTACTGACATGAGATGGTCATGTCGGTCAAGATCGTGACCGAGGAAGACAACAAAGAGAAAACGAGAGAAGGAGAGAAGAGGGGTAAGGAGAAAATAGGCGGAGTTGTCAGGAGGCAGCAACAAGGGGTCAGTCGCTAGTCCGTCAGTCATGAAAAAGAAGCAGACGATGGAGAACAGAAACAGATACCAAGACAAAATGAACGAGGATCACTCTTTTTCTCCCTCTTTCGCTCTCTTTCTTCTCGCTAGGTCCTTGCTGTTTGCTCTTGTACTCTTCTCATATCCTTCAATCTCAATGACCCAATGGTTGACAATGAAAAAATGATTGTATTATGCATGTTGTTGTTGTTGTTGTTGTCGTTTCTACATCTACAAAGCGTCCTGTTCCAGTGTTCCTGGATCCCATTGAAGTCGTTTACTTCTTCTTGGAAGTCTTCTTGGCGATGGTCTCATCGCCAACAAAAATACCCTTCTGGTTATAGGGCTCTGGCTCTCTCCATTTCCTGATCTTGAAAGCAAACTCCTTGACCTTCTGGATATTGTTGCCCTGAAGCATGATCTTGTTGGGCAATGGGGTCGTGCACTGGATGCCCTCAGGGATCTCGATCTCAACAGGGTGGGAGTATCCCAGCTTCATCGACAGCTTGTTGCCGCCCTCAATTGCTGCACGATAACCGACACCGACCAAACGGACAGGAACAGTGTAACCCTCTGTGACTCCAGTGACAGCATTGGCGATCAAGGCCCGGGTGGTGCCCCACATCGCCCGCTGTTCCTTGATGGTGGAATCCTCGACCGAAACCGAGAGGAGGGAGTCTCCTTGTTCCTGTTCAAAGGCGAGCTTGATGTATGGCTTGATAGGGAGGATATGTTCTCCCAGGGGACCCTTGATGTGAAGAGTGGTCGAGTGGAGGTCTGCGGGGACTCGAGGAGTCAAGATCGGCGTCTGGTCGTGAGTCATGACAACGTCCGAACCAAAGGGGAGGGTCTGCTTGCCAATGTGAGAGAGGACAGCGGGTGAGGTTGTGAATGAGCGGCGGATCGTTGAGTGTGCTGTTGATGCTGTTGATGCTGCGTTGAGGCAGGCTCCGAATCTCCTTGTGATCATGGTCGCCATTGTCCTGTGATGTGTCTGGTGGGGTTGCCGGGGTGAGAGGAAGAAGAGTCGCTGCCTGAGGTTTCGTTCCTGGCTGTCCTTGTGTTCCTTCCCCGAAGAGAAGATCTGTTGTTGAGACCTGAAAGTGACTTTCTTTTTCATTTACACGGCTCTAGAGCAGGCTGCCTGACGTCACCCCGAGGCATGTCCTGTAAACAACGGTCAGATCAACTCCTTGTTCAATTCATCTCCATCCCGCTTCGCCCGTCTCTTCCTCTTCGTTCCCTCCAACCACACACAACACAATGCCTCGCGCCCGTATTATCCGTGACATGAAGGCCAGGGCCACCGTGGCCTCTTCAGAAGTCGTCCGCCAGGCCTTCCGCTACTTGACCCACAACACCGCCCTCCCTGCCAAGGTCCGCGCCCAGGCACAGCTTCAGCTCAACGCCTTCCCTCGCGATGCCCGCCCCACCGCCATCCATAACCGTTGCCTCGAGACCGGCCGCGGTCGTGGTGTCCTCCGCGCCTTCCGTCTCTGCCGATTCCAGTTCCGTCTGAAGGCCTTGGAGGGCGAGCTCCCCGGTGTCAGGAAATCCACCTGGTAAACTTGCCACCTGTGGAGGGGCAAGGCAGGATCGTTCAGCATATTATCTCGGGATGATTTTCGGCAGGAACAAAGGAGCAGGATCGAGAGGAATCACCGAGACTCTCATCAATTGGGAACCTTTGTCATCCAACAGAAACCCAAGGCATATCGACCAACGACTCCCATCTTAGACAACAAACACCCACGCACTCGCATACACACAAAACTCCAAGACGACAGCACGGAAAGAATCGACTGAATCCTTCTTTTTTTCTTTTTTTGCAGTCTACACCAACCCTCGACCTCATCCTTATTCAACAACACCTAGATTAGAGCAGGACTTCACCTTTGTACTATTAAACTTCACTCAGCACTCATTTTTTTATTATTTCGGCGTGAATGAACCTGGAGGACTTGTACATCAGGAAGAATCGACCATACTGCTTTTAATTGATTGACTGGCAGGTGAATCTCTCAGAGGAGCTTTTCAGTATTCGGAAACAACATTACAGAAGGATCAAGTAAATGGATTAAGCAGACAGCAATTTATTATAGTTGTTCTTTTCTAAGAAATCAACCGAGACTATGTACAGGAAAATGACAGCTGCGAAGAAAGTAATAGCTGAAAGAAGAGTAGGGAGTTGTGCGAAAAGAAAGCAAAGTAATTTACAAGACGCGATAAAAGTGAGGCAAAGTTGTACAGGCATAGACTTAATCAAGGTCCATATCCATGATCTTGTCCTCCAATTCGTGAATCAACCTGTCAGAGTTGTCGACGGAGGTATGAGCGGCCTGGTGGATGTTGTCGTCATCATCGAGTTCCTCGATGACCGTCAAGGGGCGCTCGTCGTCGTTGTCGCCATTGTCCAGCAAGGCTCGGGGAAGGGGAGGTCGGTAAAGGACCAATTCGTTGCCCTGCAAGTTGTCCAATGAAGGGATATCGTGGTCATCGTTCCAGCGCTTCCGGATCAATGCATCGACACCGTCGGCAAGTGTGACGGTCTTGGGACCCTCGTAGCGGATCAGAGCCATCTCGGGTCGTGCCACCTTCTCGCGCGTATCGTTGATGTGGCTATCTTCGTCATCGCTCATCCAGCCAGTTGCGTCCATCATTGCCTCATCGCGATAACCGTATGTGTTGTTGTTATTGTTGTTGTTATTGGCGTTGATGGTGGCGTGCAGATGTCTTGGACGAGCAATATTACGCCTGTTTGGACGCTTCCGTTCCCGACCCTGCTCTAGTTCATCTAAAGGTGTCAAGAGTCCGTCGTCATTTGTAGAAGAATCGACTCTTGACCGCTTGGCAGGAGAAGGCAAAGCAGGAGCGTGGTCGAGTACAGCGCTGAGCGAGCCATCCTCCAGAACATCATACACCTCTCGCAAAGACTCGACAGACGAGGACGAAGAAGACTCGGCCAGGCTTTCGCGTGGGCGCTTGTGATCACTCTGCCCGACGTTCATGGCGATAAGCTCTTCGCCCGAGGAAAGATCGATAATGCTGGGTCCATCGGTGGTCTTGGAGGTAGTGGGAAAGTGAAGCAGTGTGGTTGAGGCTCCATGCTCTGTTGGGTAGAGTGTTTCAGAGACTGTAGTTGGTGGCGACGCTACCGATTGGGCAAAAGAGTTGGTAGCACTGTTGGTTGTGTTCGAAGCGGTGTGAATTTCATTGATAAAGGCCGTTGCTGCTGAGCGCCTGGGTTTCTTGCAAGGACGGGGCCGTGAGAGGAAAGGTGGGGGATCCTGCAGGGACGAATCAAGGGCAGAGAGGAACTCTGGCTCAAAGTGCAGCGAGTGTTTCCGTCTCTTGTTGTTGATGTTTGCAGAGGAGGGGGGCTGGTTGGAGTCGAGGCGAGAAGGTTGGGAGGAGAGGTGGTGGAGGCTATTCTGTTGAGCGAGCAGCTCCAATTCCTTGTGATGCCTCTCTGCAGCCGAGAAGGCCGAGTTGTAAGCAAAGAAGGGGTCCACCGGCCGCGCAAACATGTTTGTAGATAGTTTGTGTTTGGTGGGAGTGGTTGTTGTTGTTGAAGACGTTGTTATTGAAAGTAAGGGACCAGTGTGAGTGCAGCGAGTAGAAAAGAACGAGAGGATGAGAAGAGAGGCGTGAGAGGAGAGGTGTGAATGTAAGAAAAGGAGAGTGAATGGGCTAAAGGTGAAAATGAAGATAAAAAAAAAAGAGTGCGAAGTGCGTTCTTCTTATGCTTCTTAAGTGCCCAGTTAGGTTTCTGTGCGTTCGTTCTTTGATGTTCCTTCACTTCATCACTTTCAGACAAATTTTTATATTTCACCGCTGACAACGAACGAAGCCCAGAGAAGCGTCTGGAAAAAACAGGATGAGCCTCGACTGAAAGCACAGATAGTGTGACTGTTCAATCCATCGACTGCCACTGCCGCCCAGGGACTGGCTGAATGGTCCCTGCCCTTCTCTGCCTTGGTGGGGATGCCGGCAGCTGGGTTCCCTTTGCCTTTTGAGTACTCGATGGATACAAGCCCTCACGCGTGGATGTGCGCGTCTACTTGAAGGCAATCAACACACCAACACACACACACACACACACATATATATATATACACCTACACATACTACACTTACATATACACCTGCGAGATCAGTTCAGCAGAATATTAAGTCAATCAGTCGTCCATGCACTTCGGTTAGACTTTTTTGAACAGAGGTATGAAATTCCTGTGATCAAGAGAACAGGAGGGACCACTGATCACTAATTTACTGATATGCTCGACCACAATATACATCATGCTTAAAAAAAAAAAAAAAAAAAAAAAAAAAAAAGCTCGCACTTCAAAAGATGTCAGAAGGGAACCCGCCTGGATGCCAGTACTCGTGGTCATCTTTGGTTGCCACCTCTCTTGGACCTTTTTTTTTTTTTTTTTTTTTTTTTTTTTTTTTCTCTCCTCTCTGCTGCCAATTTTTTGTTTTTTTTAGCTCTTCACTTCATTCTCTGTCCGTGAGTTGTATCTGCCCCCTCCCTCTCTCCTTCCTTTTTTCCTTTTTCCTTTCCCCTTCTCGTCCCTTTCTATCCCCTGTCCCTTTTCCATTTCCTCCCCCTTCTATCACCTCCTGCTTTGCTCTTTCGCTCCTTCGTTACTTTCTTCCCTCTTCTTCCTCACCCTCTCACTTCCTTTACAAGCCTACATCGACATCTCACCCAAATCAAAGCTGTAGACCATCGTCAGCAAGAAAGACACACTACCACCACACGGGCATCGCGAATTCACATGCATGTCCGGTCATGGAGAAGACGCCCCAGGGCCACCACCCACTCCCGCATCTGCCCACGCTCATGCCACGACCACCCCCTCAGCCATACCTGCTCAGACCATCAACAACAACAATACAGCACCGCTCATAGACCACACCAAGACTCCTGCACCGACACCCGACAGCCTGCCTGAGCATGCTCCCAATAGCTCTAATACTATCACGAGCACACGAGGAGGCACCAAAGACAGGGCACCTCAGGAGAGTCCACCAACTACAACTACAGCCACAACCACAGTGACAGCTACTGCAACAGCACCTGCACCAACAGCTGGACCCACGCCCATGGACAATCACTCACCCCGCTCCGTCTCCGCATCCAACTCGACCTCCTCTAATCTGGGTTCAGCGCCAGCCTTCAACTCAAGAATCAGTTCTCCCCCACCCCCTATGAGCCTCGCTACAGGATACTTTTCTCAAGTCCCTACTCAGTCCACAACGCAGCTTCAGCTCCAAGTCAATACGAAATCATGCTCGACCTCCCCACCCACGCTCAACCTTGTCCCCGCCACGCCTGGGCCCACCTCAGCCAACTCTAAGCCCTTAACGACCGACCTCCCTACCTCCAACCCCTCGACCCTCTCAAAACACAAGGGACAACCTGTCCTCCCCTACCTCGTGACCCCCAAAGAGGAAAAGAGTCATGGAACCATATGGGGTCTTTGGGATCACGACGACAGTCTTCCGTCAAAAGCTATCGCCAAAGTCACAAAGTCCAGCAAAGGTCCTCCAAGCACTTCAGGGTCCTCCAAAGTTGTTACCTCTATGGGAGCCGAAGCAGGACGGAAAGCACTCTTGGCTCTGCAGAGCGTCGCAGCAGAAGAAGGAGCACCTATCTCCATTGGAGGTAAAAAAAAAAAAAAAAAAAAAAAAAAAAAAAAAAAAAAAAAGATGTTATGCATCAATTGCATCTAAAGCACGCTTCATTGACACATTCATTGATATCGCGTGCTCGGACATGATGTCGTCAATGGCTGTCGAGTGCCTAACCAAAGTCCTTTTTATATTTTGCATTGCTCGCCTGATGGTAGCCCCTAGAAAAAAAGCATCTGCCCAGCAACTGGCATCAAAATTCACGATTCTTGCACCCCCCATGTCATCGACACTCTCTGTTGCGTCGGCCCCTGTTTCGCCGCACAAAGAGAGAGGCATTGAGGCATTAGCAACAGGACTTTCACCCGCCACGCCTTTTGAATCGGTCTCATTGCCAGCCACTCCGACCGCCACAGAAAACAGATCTACCTGCCTTCCAGAGAATGGCTTCTTCCTGGCTGTCATGTCAGTCTACTGGTCAAACCTCGTTGGGCCGCGGATAGAACAGGTGAGGCAACTCTTGGAGTTTTTATTGTGGCGGACTGATGTAATCCGATCGTCGTGTCTGGACAAAAAATTCTTCATTTTACTCACTCCAACCGCTGTTGTTGTTTTGTCATTTTCTTTTCCTTCTAATGAAATGCAATGGTTGCACAAAATTCAGATCTGGACCCCGCGAGTTGGCTGTCCCGACGAGTCAACCCTTAACCAATTGGCTAAGCAGATCTTGAACGGGGAAGTCATGCGGACGACGGAGACGGTAGAGTCAAAGATGGTGGTGCTTCAGGAAGAAGGTATGCTAAAGCATCCAATGTATTTTGATTGATGTCGTTGCCTTTTGTTAACAGACCGTTTCCCCAGCACCAGGGGCATGCCAGAAATAAATGCTCACCAAGGGTCTTGTGATTCTGTTCCTGTGAATCAACAATAGGTCTTATTGCCATGTCATACCTATATACAGCCAACCCCTCCATGGCAGAGACTTGTTCGTTCAGCAGCACCACTCTCGGGATCACAACAGGAACACTTGCCATGTCAACCAAATTTGTCCTCAGCTTTGTCGTCCCTCTGGCCTACCTTCAAAACTTTTCTGGATTCTTTGGCATCATGTCGGACCATGCCCCAGTCTTGATAGAGATCCTTCGTGGTCTCCGATCCGGTCTTGTAAGTCTCTTATGGCGGCAAAATACGCGCAACACCTTTGAAACATGGATCGATTTATTGACATGATTGCTACTTCTTTGTTCACTTTGGTAGAGATTGAACGTCGCACTTGATTTGTTTGCTGAGGAGCATTTGGTGCCCTTTGTGGAGGATGTAATGACAATGGAAGCAGTGGCAATGGCCATCGAAGGAGCGAAGGTATATATACGGGAAGCACATGGGGATTATGGGATACCCCCTAATTGCGAACGGGACTCTTACCTGCTTTCCTGTCCTCTCAAACTATAGGTGAGCCATATTGCGCTTGGACGAGAAGGCGATCAAGTGTTTGGACGGGAATTCTTGAACCGTGCCATCACTTCTCACTTGCAGACGAACTCGTCGACGGTGGTAGTTGGCAACAACATCACCATCATGAACATGGTAAGCTTCAAGGTTGTTTACTGTTACTCCTTATTCCACCATATGTTCGATACAAGTAGCGAAACTAATATACTTACATACTTATCTCTGGACCATAGATGATCAACACATTGGCATTGTTCTTGTCAGCAGAGGATAGAGCAAAGTCATGTCACGCGAGAAAACAGCATCGCTACCTCCCGGACTTGTTTCTTCAGGGAATCTACACACCCAGCATCGGAAAGCAATCGAACACTTCAGGGTCTACCATTGACGCAGAGACTGGATTGCCGTTGCGCAAGTCGGATCGGTGTAGCCGGTTATATCACATACTTTCTTCGCCCTTTCCAACCACCATTGTCGATACCGTGCGGTGTAAGGTGGAACAGACGGAGCGGTTTCCCAAGTATACCGCGCTTAGGTCAGAATACCGGAGAGAACAAACAAAATGCGTCATTGAACGCTCCATCAGCCGAGTCACGGCGTGGAATGCATCCAACCAAGTTGGGTATCTGAACTTGAGCTCAATACCTCCGCAGACCTTCCAAAAGAACACTGGATCAGATGCAGGAGGATTCTGGGGCGCCAAGCGGGAAAACAGCTGGACAAGCATGGAGTGGAAGGGGCAAAAGGTCGTACGGCCAGTTCAGTCTGCTGCGCCTATGGTGGAAAACCTTGTCCGATGTACTGTGGGCTTGCCGATTGAGATGCGCGAAGGATATGTCCGTCAATGGCGGCGTGGTCTTGTTAAACGATCCATGTCCCTCGTCAAGTTTGTCCGCAAAGAAGGGTACGGTTTCAAGCAAGCTGAATAATAACAATCCTTGAGGGTATTGTATTTTGTCACCAAACATTTGGTTAACTCGAGACTTTCAACTTCTATAGGGTTGACCTTGCAGAACAATTGGAGCAACAGCAGCGGAACCCCAAGCAAAAGTCAACATCTACTGATCAGGACTCGACTCTGGATGAAGAACCACAACAGGCAACATTTCAATCAGCCCAGGAAATCTTTCAACAACTGGGTATCGACTCGAGTGATCTCAGTATCATTCTTGGAACCGCCGAGCGGATACTTCCTTCTGTCACGGAGTTTGTTCGTGTTCACCTTGGCGTGGAGTGAAAGACATCTTTTTTTTTGTTTCTTGGCACTAATAAAAATCGGCATAGTCAAGTAGCGAAAACATGGAGCATTGCAGACAGGTGTTTTTCTTGTCAAGTGTATTTATTTACAGAGGGGTGGGAAAGGAGTGGTATTACAAAGAGAAAGAGGGAAGTAGCATATGATTTAGACGTTGCGCTGGAGGGTTCCTTGAGCTTCGGTGGTGGCACCATCAACCTTCATGGACTGATCGTTCGTCAAGTCGCCGACCCTCTGCTTGATCTTGCCCTCGAGTTCATGTTCAGCTCCACGGACCTGAGCCCTAGCATCTTCAACCTTCTGCTGAGTATCAGCGCTCGACTTTTGAGCGGCTCCCTCTGCAGCCAGACCCGACAACCCGAGAGTCTGACCGATGGCCTGCTTGGCGCCTCCGACAGCCGAGTTGGCGCTGTTCTCGGCAGTGTGTTGGAGTCGTTCAGCTTGTGCCTTGGCGTCCGCGACCTTTTGAGCGGTCTCGGCTTCGGATTTCTGGCGGGCACCGTCGGCGGCCATGTCGGGGTAGCCCAATGTCTGGCCGATGGTTTGCTTGGCGGCGCCGATGTATTGGTTGGCGGTGTTGGAGAGGCGTTCAGTCATTTTGGTGGTGGTGGTGTTGTTGTTGATTTTGTTGGGAGTGTGGATGTGTTGGTGTTGGTTGTTGGTTTGATGAATGGAAGGAAAGGTCTTTTTATACGATTTTTTTTCTTTTTGCAGTGAGTGATGATGCGTCTATGCTGTAACTATGACGATGTCGATAGTGAAAATTGATAAATTCATCCTCGTGCTATCAGAAACCTAGTCAATCAAAATGACGGCACTTGTTTAGTGGCTGGTGGGTTGATGGTGCCTGAATATTCTACGATATGGGGGAACTGGCTTAACTGTCATTCGATGACATCGAGGGTTTAGCTAGGATGGGTACCGTCAGAGGTCTGGTGACGATGGTGGTCGTAGGAAAGAATCCCTTGGTGTATAGGCTTAGCAGTAGGCACGTCTCGAACTATCAAAAGTGATTCCAAGAAGTGAGTTTAAAAAAAAAAACAAAAAAAAAAATCACGAGTCTTATCCCTTTTGGCCACACTTACTATGCAGGAGTACAGTACAACGAGAAAAAAATATACGATATGCACTGTTGTATGTTGATTGAGAGTCTGCTCTCCTATCTGGATTTTGGAAAATATGTCCCCAAGTTTAAGCAATGATGGCCCATTTGCTTCTTTGATATCTGAGGCTCTGTGTCGTTTGTGCTTTGTACTAACCACCCTGGAGATGAAATTTCATTTCCTCTGGTCGCGAAGGTTAAAAGAAATGAGCGACGGATGGATAGGGTGTATGGTGGGGGAGAGAGAGAGAGGGGGGGGGGGCAATGAAAATGAATGGCATAAAGTTGGGAGGGGTGCTGGGCTCATTTTCCTTTCATTCATTTAGAGTATCCATGAATATTTTTTGACCATTTGCCCAAAGCAAGGTTTGCCGATGTATATGGATGTGTTGAATGGAGAGTGAGTGTATGTGTGCGTGCACCACTTGGCGTTCCATTTTATTGCTCCCAGACTGACTGACTGTCATATGGAAGCAATTGAACTCTCTCTCCTTGAACTCGGATAGACCAAAGTAATCTGGTACCACCATAGGAATGGAGGGGGAGCAAGCAAGAAACAAGAGGAAGCAGAAACAGTTATCAACTCCCTTCTTCCGTATTCGTTTCATCGTGCTCGTTGGCAAGTGTCATGTTCATTAGCCCTCCTTCCCCTTGCCGTTGTCACCGGTCAGGTAGTTGTCCTTCCGTCTGCCTGTCTGTCTGTCTGTCTGCCTGAGAAGGCACAGTTAGTCAGACAAGTAAAACCTCCGACATTACACATCCACCCTGGTTACCCTTTAGTCTTTTTTAATTGTCTCCGTGAACACTCTCTCTAATGTTCTTTTTCATTTCATTACTGCCACTCGTTTTGGTTTTTTCCCTCTCCGCCTCAACTGTGAGAGAGTAATGCTCTCAGATGTCTTGTTCACCAGCCCAAGTCCATTTTCTGCTCACTTGCCAAACCATCCTCTCCCCCTTTTTTTCTCGCCTTCGTCTTTTGTCAATGGGCAATTGATGGCAGTGGCACTGCGATCGATTACCCTTTGCTCATAATAAAAATAGTATTGCCCCTGCTGCCCATCCTTTGTTCTTCTTCTCTTCTTCTTTCCCAACCAAACCCCCACCCTTTTCCTTCTTTTCTCTTTCACACGTTCTACCGCTCCACCTCTCGCCCACTTATACCCCTCCCTCCCTCCTTCCAATTTTCATAGAATCCAAAACCAAAAAAAAAAACCTAACGAACCCTGCATATACGACCAACTACATCAACATGTCCGACTCGAGTGCCATGGTCTCCATCACCGCAGCCAACACTGGGGATACTCTCAGTTCCCTCCAGGACACTCCCAAGCCCTCCTCAGTCGCCGACAACGCTCCTACAAAGTCGACCTCGTCTTCCTCCATCTCGGCCGCAGTCGCAACCGCAACGGCCACCCCTACCACCACCACTTCCACAGAGCCGAATGAGCCGTCGTCGAGGGATGAGCACAAGGACGCCTCAGCAGCACTTCCGCCCAAACCGCCCACTATCCTTTTGCCCCCAGTTGAAATCGAAGAACGACCAACCTCGAAGAAGGGTGACGATAACAATAAGGAGAATATTGATCCTCTAGCTACACCTCCTGCTGCTGCAACGAAGCCAGGGGTCAAAACCGCCAAGCCAGCCACTGGTGTGACTTCAAAGGCAAAGACTGGAGCGGCAGCTGCTTCAGCGACTACCTACACATCAGCAAGGAAGCCATTGACTGCCGGTTTATTGAAAGCCACCACAGCCACTACAGCAGCAGCAACTGGATCGTCCTCCAGAGTCAAGCCTACGACCACAACAGCAGCAACAACATCGTCCACAACAAGGACACCTGTCAAGCCTCGTCCTGCTATTCCCACGACTTTAAGAAGCGCTGCTGCTTCGACTGCCACTTCTGCTACTTCTTCCACACGAACCCCTTCTTCTTCCACGTCCACCACCACTGCTGCTTCCAGAGCTGCTGCTGCCAGAACCCTCGCACCCCCCGCCCCCTCAACAGTACGAAGGTCACCATCTACACCCTCTCTTTCTAGTTCCACCCGCCCAGCCATTTCAAGTGCAACTCGACGTGTCGCTTCGAGCTCTGAAGCTGTGCCCACATCATCATCCTCTCCACAGAGTGGCAGCCCTTCTTCTACACCAGGACCTTCTCGTTCGGCGAGCCGTGCGTCCATCGCCTCTTCCGCGATCACAAACACAAACACCTCGACAGCACGACGACCCCTCACATCTTCATCGGCTACTACTCCAGCCAATCGTACTACGACGAGTCGGGTCAGTGCACCAGGTACCGCCTCATCATCAACAGCATCAACCACTCGGAGAACCCCCTCCAGTTCGACCAATCCCTCGCCCACGTCGACCTTGCGTTCGTCCTCCAGCACGTCGTCTCTTGGCAGAAGTTCTGTACGACCCACGGGAACTCAGTCGACCACCCCTACCCCCATTCGCAAAACCCTGACCTCTGCCTCCACAGCCTCCACTTCCACCCGTCCAGTCACGGATGCAACCAAAGTCAAGATGTTGAGCTCTCAATTATCAGGGCTTCAAGAGAAGGTAATGCCTTTACGTTGCCAAGAATGAAAGAAAAAAAACTATGAAAGAACTTTTGGGGCTGACAAGATCCATATGACCTATTACACCTAGTCACTCCTTTTTTTACTGTGTTATATTATGTTCTTTGTTGTTTGTCGGCTCTTTGTTTCTTTCATTGTTTGAGGGGTGGTGGAACTTGGTCATGATTATGTACGATACTAAAATCCAAACTATTCGTGCATCTGCACCATCTTCGTCATTTTTCTCTCACTGTCCTCTCCCCCTCTCCTGTTTTCATTATTCTTTTTATAAACGGTAGCATGATCAAACACTCAAGCTACTCCAGGAACAAGAAGAGCGACTGAAGCGCGAATTGGAGGAATTGTCCACCATATCATCCGATCAACAGCGAAAGCCGATTCCATCGGACACTCAGGATGTCTTACAGGAAATGGAAGATTTGAGGAAACAGTTCCAGATTGCAAAGGAACAACATGAGAAGGCCTTGGAGGATATTGCTGCTGAGCGTGCTTTGGAGATTTCGCAGCTCAAGGAGTCGCATGAAGCCCTCATGTTGGCCATGACGCAGGAAAGGGATACTGTTGCAGAGTCTTTGAAGGTATGGTGGTTGGCATTCTGTTTTCGTTTTGATTCACTTTGTGTGGTTATTGTTTAATCTGCGTATCGAAAGTGGTTCTAATAATATGCTTGTCCGTCTGGGTTTTTGATTACCACCGATTAGGTCTTGAAAGAGTCGGGAGAACTGACTGAGCAGGAAAAGAATGACCACATCAAGTCGTTGGAAGAGCAAATGGAGACCGCACTTCAAAGCCATACCGAGGCTGTTGCAGAGCATGCGGCCGCCTTGGAGACGCTTCGTGATGAAATCGAAGCTGCCTGGAACCTAAAGCTCGAGTCCAGGATCCAAGCCCTGGAGAAGGAACACAAGGAGAAACTTGGTGCTGCAGAGGAGAACATTGAAAAGGCTGGTCATTCGAGCGAGGAGGCGATTCAACAACTCAAGGACTCGTTTGCGGAGCAGATCAAGAACCTCGAGGATGAGAAAGAGGCACGGATCCTTGAGCTGATAGCTCAGCATGAGGCCGAGCTCCAAGCTGAGAAGGACAAGTTTATACAACAGGCCGATGCACATGAGGAGCTGATTGCTCATATGAAGGACGAGCATGAGGAAGTTGTAGGAAAGCTGAAGATCCGATTAGAGTCAACTGAGGACGCCCTGGGCAATGCCCAGAGCGAGCTGATTCGCGTCCAGGAGGAAACTCAGGTAGAGCTCAAGGAGGTTCGTCAGGCTATGGAGGAGATCCGTAAGCTGCTGGCTCTCAAGGAGACTGAGTCTGCTGATCTGGAAAGACGTATCCAGGAGCTGACTGACGACCTGGAGAACGCCTCCCTCAGTGCCATGTAAGCCTGTTTTCTCGCTGCCTGTGCTGGCTTGACGGCGATGCTAATCGTTGTTTGTCTAACCTGACCAATTTTCTTCCATTTTCCATTGCATAGGTTGAAGAATGACAAGAAGTACAAGGTCAAGTTGGTCCAGATTTTCGGATCAACCGTGAGCGGCAATTTGAAGGTATGCAGCAAAATCAACTTGAATTGCATCTGTTCTTTCCTAAGAGTATCTCGTTTTCGTAGACTCTAATCATATATCCATCCTTTCGTATGGAATAGATCAAGCGCGCACAGAAGTCGATTGGTGATGCACTGGAGCAGCTAGAGATTGAGTACGAGTTTGTTGATGTGTCATCCTCGGACGAGGCCAAGAACTTAATGCGCCGCAAGAATGGTGGCGAGACCCAGCTGCCCCAGATCTTTTCCGGTGGCGAGTACAGAGGACTCGTTGAGGATTTCGAGTACGCGATCGAGACACACCAATTGACCCAGTTCTTGGGCTTTGACCGTATCAGGGCGTTTGTCCCCCAGAAGAAGGTCCTGGAACCTTCTGCTTTGAGTTTGGGAGCCCAGGATGGCGAGGATGCCGAGCAAGGAGCCGGACTTCCTGATGTCGTCGTCAATGGATTGGGCAACCGGGTGGGTGCTTCCCCTGTTACTCCTGGTACTCCTACCAGCAGTAGACGGATTAGCAGTGACCTGGGCACCTCGATGTACTTGTTGTCGCCCTCATCGAACCGATTCCAGTCTACCTCGTCCTTGGCATCGAACTCTCCCTCGCGGAGTCATAGCGTCAAGAAGGCCGGGTTTGTGCAGGCAGCCGGTCAAGCCTGGGATGGCGCACTGAAGGAAGATGTCACTCGTGCCAAGCATGATCTGGGCTTCAACAGCACCGTGACCCCTGATGACGATGAGCTTGAAGAACTCTTCCAGAACGGTGCTGTTAGTGAGGCTGACCTTGAAGCCATGCTGGAGTCTGTTCGTATTTGAACAACTTTTTTTCAATCCCCTTTTCTTTTCTCCCTAATACCCCAACCCCACCTACCTTTGTAGTTTTTTGTACCATGACCCCATCCCCCCCTTATGAAAGTAAATGAATGAAATGAAATTTGAGCCCACAACGTCAATTACACGTCGCACTCGCTGGCTGGACTGCCACCCTGTTAATAAAAATTGACATGCTTCCTCACTTTACCTTTTTCTTTCTTCTTTCATCACCAACCATCACGCCCAAGAGCTTTACTTCAAGTCAGGAAAACGAACCAGGACGTAAAACAAGGACCATAGCCATACTCTACTCGTCCCAAGTGGCATCCGACAACCAACCGCATCACATCCAACGCACGGCATTTCACACTAAGCCTCTCCAAACTCATCATGCCAGACTTGACGAGCGTGTTTCGCGCAACAGTCCAGGACCTGAGCCAGGCTTCTGGCAACATGTCTGGAATCCGATCGCCTAACCCTGCTACGACTCGCACTACTAAATCAACACCGGATCCCTGGCTCAAGGAAGCACATCAAATTGTACGCAGTCTGTAAACCTGTCTGGACTATTCGTGCTGCATGTTTTCCCATGAAGTATGGAATGGAGGCACTCACGCACGTCCGCTCATTTTCATGATATCCGCTAATAGTCCAGGACGATGGCAGATCTCCGCGCATTTATTATTACAACACGTCCCGCCTACCTCAACCTCTCACGCGGAAGTGGTACAGGATCCTTGACCAGCTCACGAATGGGCGCTCCTCGTCGCTCAGACTCGATACCCAGCAACAACGGAGGACATCGTGGTGTGGCGGGGTCTACTTCTTCCAAGGTCTTGCAGGAGCTCTTGGATACTGTCGCCTCGTTGACATCTTTATCGGATAAGGATCGGGACAGTATTGATACCCAAGTTAAGGTCATGATGCGACAGATTAAGGGTGCTATTGAAGAACTTGAGTCCCTAGAGCAAGGTAACCATACTCTTTTATTTTTCGAGCGAGTTACAAATAGGACTACGCTGGGACAAAGACTGACTCCTCTCCCTTTGTTGCGTACGTTTTTAGAGCGCAGGAAGAAACAACGGGCAAATGCTGCTATTGGAGGTGGAGGTTTCAACCAGCTCTTGGCTGCGGCGGCAAGCACGATGGGGGCTTCAGGACCGGTCGACCAGTTGGCTCAGCATCGTCAGGGTGTGACTCTGTACCTGAATGAACGACTTGCCAGTCTAGCTACTTTGCACAAGGACCAGTATGAAGTCAGGATAGCACGAGAGATGGAGAAACGCGAAAGGTACATTCTTTTTTTCTCAACTCTGATAGAACAACCGACAAAAAAACTTTGTTATTATTATGATGGTGAATGCGAATTGACAGAGTACCACTGTCTTTTCATCGCAAATATATAGCTCACTCTATAAGGCACTGCCGAAACCAACGCAGGGTGGAGCAAACGGATATGGAATGACGCAACGTAGAAACTTTAACGATACCACCTCTACGGCGACTCCACCACTATCAGTGCCAGGATCACCTTTCACAGCAGCAGGAGGACCTGGTTTTAATGGCGTTGGTGGTAACAGGTCGGATCCTTCAAAGGGTGCCTCATCATCACACGACTACTACTCCCGGCAAGGTGGCGGACCGGCGGATGATCAGGACTTCGAGCAGGGTCTGACTGCCCAGGAGCGACAGATGCTGGAAATGGAGAACGAGAATATTGTCCGCAAACTCGAGACCGAGCTCAATCAAGTCCGGTAAGTTTTGTCGCCTATTCTTTTACTCACCTTGCGTCACCATATTTTTTGGCCTCGAGTTCCATGTCAGATTGCCTGACCATGTTCTCTTTGTATCTGTGTGCAAATGTTAAAATAGGCAATTGGAGACATCGATGATTGAGCTGTCGACGCTGCACTCGACTATTCAGGAACATCTCGAGATCCAGACTCAACAGACTAACCGGTTGCATGAGGAGGCCCAGACGGCTATTAACCATATCGATGCAGGAAATGAGCAATTGATCAAGGCTGGCAAACGGAATAACAGTACGCGCAAGTGGATTCTTTTCTTCCTCATCCTTGCCAGGTAAATGATCCTGCTGTGAATAATTGTTTGCTTTTTGCATTTTTTTTTAGCTGCTCCCCTGAACTGATGACTTATGTTCTCGTTTTTATTGGTACCCTTAATAGTTTTGTGCTGTTGTTCTTGGACTGGTATGACTAAACGAGGAGGCAGACAACGGTGCAGAGAAGTTATGAAACCTCCTTGTATTCAAGCAATCGCGCTTGTTCCCCTCAGACGTTAATGAAGCAGCATGGGTATGCAAAAGTAAATAAACGTTGCTCCCATGATGCTAGTCGATATTTTGTCTTCTCTTGCCTTATCTTACGAGTTAATAAGCTGCTATGTAGTATGGCTAACAGCAGCAGCGCTCACTCCCTTTACAAGGAACTTTACTCAGGACTCCCCCGAGTAAGGGCCACTTGCGAGAGGAACCGGCCGACCAGCAGAGGAAGCTTGTTTCATTATTGGCAACGGAGTGGAGACGGGCGATGCGCCTTCAAGCGCCCCTTCAAATGCATCGCTGCCAGAATCCGAGAGATAGGATCGACGGAGCCAAGATTCGCCGAAGCAGGAGTAGGGAGGTATGCAGTCGTTCCCATGCTCCCTAATGCATACCATCAAACACCTCCTTGGCAAAAATGCACATTTGCAGTCTCGTACCCACAGTTCATTCACACTGATGCGAGTAGCTGAGTAGCGCGAACTTTTACCCATTAGGCACACGCATTAATACATTAACAGGAAGAAGAAAAAACGAGACCAGAGGTATCATGAAACTAAGTATTCAGCGTAGACTTTGCTTGTCCAGTTGTTCAGACATTGTCATCCCTATATGATATGATTGCTGATCGAACTCAAGCGAACTCGAGCATTGACGACGGAGATGGGAACCGGTCTATCCCGGATGGGCAGACTTTAAAACCGGCGGTCAGGTTGTGTTGGCTGAGGAAGGGTGTCAATTTCTTTCCTGAACCTCCACCAAAGAATACAAACTCGTCTCTTTGTTGTATGTCCTGATAGCTACGAGCTTATTAGGCGGTGGAAATGGTGATTTTGAGCTGAACGAAAATGACACGCGCGAAGGCGAAGAAAAAAGTACCTGCAGATTGCCTCTGCTGTGTTCACGTGTCCGGGGGATATAAAAAGCAGATCTCTTCTCCCCCCTTTCATCCTTTCCTTTCCTTTCCCCTCCCTTCCATTTCCTTCCCGTCTAAGCAAGAGAAGGAGGAGAGTAAGAGTGCGTATTTGCGCGTCTCATTTGTGTTTCCTTTCCCACCCTTTCTTTCGCGTTCTGTGCTCCTTTCCTCGGTTCTTCAAGTAACGAGCATTTGCTCGCATTAAGATCTTCCATGACCACGCAGTCACTATGCCGGACGTACCTTTCGTTTTCAAGGCTGTGGAGAACTATTTCAACGCCACAGATCCGTCCTTCAAGGATGCCGTCGAACGCGAGCCTCGACTTTGGTTTTGAGCCATGGATTTGTGTTTTTGAGCAGTCCGTGATGAGCGCGTTTAACAAACGTTTAACGCGTGAGTGAGAAAGGTGTAGGAGGGAAAATGCAGGCAAGAGTAATAAAAGCTACCCCTCCCTGCCTGCGCTTTCAACGTTAGATCTTGTGTAATAATGCCAGTGTAAGTCCAATATTGAAAAACAATGTTGGACTTGCGCATAAGTTTTTTGGCCGATGTTGCTTCGTGGACGTCTACACCCCCTTTTTTTGTGTAACTAACGGTAACGGATTGATTGGCTGTCGTTCGTTCGTCAATGCTTAACCCTGTAAGGTGAATCTTAGCGATAATAAGGTGATCAAATTGAAAGGCACCTAAGACGACGTTGAAAGACCATCGTCTTATAAGCAGATGTTTGAGTTCATGGTGAGAATGAAAGTAGTGGTCAATGAGGTGAAGTAAGTCCGTGACAAGGGTAAAGCTGTATTGGAAAATTCCTCAGAGACTTGGCTTCAGGGGCCTTCTTTCTCTATCAACGAACCCTCCACTGCCAAAGTTGCAGCAAACTTCACTATTGTTGAGGCTCCTCATCGTCCTCGATAAGATCGACTTGATCGTGCGTTTGTTCCGGAACGGCACCAATGGTCAGGGCACCCAGCTGGACTAGAATCACACCCAATTGGTCTTGGAGAGGAGGTAGTTGAACATAAGAGGGATCGTCGTATGAGGCGATGGTGTCGGAAAGTGGGGTAGGGGTGTGGTCAGTGTACCGAGGAAGCTGGAGGCGACGCCTAAGGTTGAGTGACATGTTTGACGTAAGAGGTAAAGGTAGGTAGTAGTGAATGAACGTAGGTAGTAGTAGTGGTAGTTTAGGAAGGTAGAAGTTGTAATTGGAGACAGAGGTTGTAAATAACCGCAGTGGTTGTGATTGAAGGAGGAGTTCAAGAATGAATTTGATAGTTGGAAAGGAAGATAAAGGAAGAGGGAAGAGGAGGAGAGTTATATTCGAGAATGAAGTTACCTTTTTGTTTCTTACATACTGGCCCGTCAATGTACTGCACGGACCTGCAGAGGTGAATTGGGGCTGTTTTTAGTTTCTTGGTTTAAAAGGGGTTAAGGGACAGTTCGTGATTGGAGGAGCATGGAGAAAAATTTATGTCCCTTCTGGGACAGTGGGTAAGAAAGCACCACACTGCGACCCAGATGCACGGGCTGAGCAGTGTTGTAAGATATGATTGATGGTTGGAAGATACACTACGATCTAATCACATTGGCGAATTGGAACTCGATGTTTGAGCTGAGGGCTGGTTGCGAATGAGCCGTCTGGGTGCTGCCCGACATTTGATGGAATGGGCATGGCAACATGACAATTACGCTCCATGCTTGTGTAAGGTCGAGTAGTGTGAGGCCGAGGAGTAAAAGGTAGTTGATTTCAGAGGTGAAGACCTACGAACTGACGAAAAGGCATTATTTGATTGGGAGCCTTGAACGGATCGATATCATTGGGAGGGTGACTGTCTGTCTCCCTTTTCTCTCCCCCCATCTGTCGTCTCAAACCTCTATCCCATGCATGTACATGTACACCTGCAGCATGTTGCACTTTCTCGCGGGCCTCGCTGACTGGTACTTACTGGCCATCTAAAACTCCACCAACTCAGTCGTTTTTGTCTCGTCTGCGTTCCATCCCTCTCTCGTCACCTCGCCGTATCATCCTTCCCTCCTCCTCCTCCTCCTCCTCCTCCTCCATCCCCGGCGCGATGAACAGCATCTGATTGTTGACGTATTCCTAGACTAGGGCGACGACTACCAGGGTAGCGACATCGAACAGTGGTGATAACTAAGGTACGCGTCAAAACATGAATGATAGCCAAAGATAAAATTGACATAAGCGCAATTGGAATGAAGTCTACTTGATCATCTTATTGTACAACGACGAAGTGACAGAAGAGAAAGGAAGTGACCTGAAAAAAAAAGGTGCTTTTACCGATGGCGCATGAGATTGCTTGGCCATGTCAAAGAAATGAAATAACATTTGCCTTGTGGCACATTCTTTCTTGAAATTTAGGGTTTATCATAGTGGACGTGTGTAGTTCAACGACACTTGGCAAAAGATTGCCATTCTTTGTCTCCTTTCTTACTTCTTCTATTTCACCTTCTTCATTCTTCTTTCTTTCTTCTTTTCTCCTTTGATTGTTCGTTCTTCTTCTTCCTCTTCCTGTTTAACTTCCTTTTTTGCTATCATCCCTTCGCCCTTGCTTCTTCCTTCTTTTTCTTCAACTGTTCTTTTCATATCTCCTTGTTCAACCTGCGAAAGTAGATACCGCTGCCCTGTTGTTTATCTTTCTGGTATTATTCAAAAATAATTGAGCCATTTTTGCCCTAGAAACTTTTCATCAGCGTCAAAAAGGTGAAATGTTGCTGTGATGTTAATGGGTCGTGCGGACTTGTTCTAAAGAGAGAAACGAGCGAGGGATATGACTGCATGTTGCTCCGTGTTGCATCGATGGACAGGCCGACCATAGGTGCATGCTGTGATGGTCAATGCGAAGAGATTTAGCCAAGGTTGAGTTGATGATGCTCTTGTTTTAGAAGGTGTGACGAGGGAAGAATATTGGTTAGTCGTGGGAAAGTAAGAAATAAAGAGCAAAGGCAAAAGAATTGGCGAAAGCAGCGATGGAGAGTGGAGAGGCTTTGGTTTATTGTGTGTAGCTTAGGGAGAAATAGGCAAAGAGAAAAAAAAAGAATCAGAGAGAACGAGAGAACGTAAAAAAGTGACAAAAGGGGACATAAGAAGCGGTAGTGCAAAAAGAAAAACAAACCAAAATCAAAAAGGCAAGAAGAATAAGAGCGGACAGTGCTTAGTCTCTTGTGTGTCGCCGCAGGCTAGAGCCCATTTCTATAGTGGTCACAAAGGGAAAGTGGGATTAGGATCTATGCAGGAAAGTCATGCTGCTCCAAGAAAGGGTCCTCTCAAGCTCGTGTCTTCATACATGGGCTGTGTCCTTGATTCCGAAACAGCAGTGTTGCCTTGGCCGACCTCTCTTCGACCGGAGGAAGGATAAACAGTGCGAAGAGCGAGGAGGGCCCAAATGGTGTTCAGTTGACAATGGACGACATTCGGCTCGACCTCAATGATGGCCATCTGGACTTGGATGTTGTTGTGTTCGTCGTTGTTGTCGCCGTTGTCATTATTATTATTATTATTATTATTATTATTATTATCATTGTTGTTGTTGTTGTTGTTGTTATTGCCGTTGTTTTGAGCAGACTGGACAACTGGGGGCGCGCCGAAGGTAGTGATCGTGTTTGGGAGAAACAATGGCCCATTGACAACTCTTGGCATCATGGAAAAAAGCTCAGGGTGTTGCGGCATGTTGTTAAAATGTACTTGATTTGTGGTTCTGGTTTTGTCGCTCTTGTCGGTTAACTGAAGGAGGGAGAAAGTGAGAGAGAGAAGAGAGAGAATCGAGAGGTAGGTAGAGATGCTTGTGATATATGGGAGCATTGGAAAAGGTGCCGTACCTTTATACCGAAAACCAACGATATAGGTCATTCATTGAACACGACATTAAAAGATAACATTATTGTTGGACCCTGACGAGTGACAATCGAATGAGGGTAAATGCCTCAACAAGTCTTCAATTACATTTTGTTGATGCGATACCATGTCAACGGAACTTTTGACACCTTCCCGTCAGATTATTTTTTCTTTTTTTTTTGTGTTGCAACGTATATGGTCCATAGTTGTGGCACGTCTGTGGTTCAGAAAAGGGGCGAGGAAAAAAATAAGGTATTAAATTAACGTCAACTCAGTCGGATATGTACCCACCTTACTTTAACCGGGAGAGCACCATGGTAGCACGATGAGATTTTGCTCAAAAAGTGTCAACACCTCGCTCATAGAAGGGCGAGATCTATTCATTTCACTCCTTTGTTTATTCCTAGGATATCCCATTACCGATCACCAGTCAATGAGTCATCCAGCCAGCTTACATTCATATCATTCGGACCCCTCCATAGCAGACAGCGAATGCGAAAGAAGAACTCGAGAGGGTGCTTTTAGGAGTACGTATTGAGTGAATTCTAGACGCACTGCGCAAGTTGGTTGAAGATATCAAGGTGATCGAGTGCACATGGCTCCGACAAGTCATCCTTCCTGCTTGACATGGCAAATTGAACTCTTACTCTTTTTGGTTTGTGGGCAGAATTGGAGAGGACCGAGATGAACATCTCGTAGATGCCTGCGATGTATCTTCGCCAACCTGAGGCTTGTTCATTTCTCCCCCAAGAATCGAAAAAAGAATAAGAATGGTGCGGGCCCTGTGGGGGTAGTTGTGGGCCAATGGATGGTGAGCAGAGCAAGCTCATACGCGAAATAAAAAAAAAACAGGACAAAATCCTCCGAATCCCCTCCTGACCTCGACAGGGTCCTGCAGAATGGAAGGATGGGAAGCTTTGAGCATGTGAGGGACGAAAGGCAAGAAAGAAATGTTGATAGTGAGTTCGGAATTCTCTTACATGTTTTGAGTTCGATGACTTTTTAGGGTAGGAAAAGCCCCAAGAAAGGCAGGGTGAGGGCTCATGCGCAACGCATGTTCTTAATTTAGATGTGGATTTGATAAAAGCGTTGATAGAAAGCATTGGCCATGTACTTTGCCTGCGTACAAAAAAAATATTAGCCGACCGAGAGTCGAGGTAACAGTTTACATGTTGCAAGCCAAGTGGACTCTGACAACACACCAAAGAGCAACCTTTTGTATCCTGCAACTACTGTCGATAATCTATATTCTCACTGTCAATCCAAAAGTTCTTGTGATTAATATGGATAGAAAGTAGTCGACAATGATGCGCGTATCTTTTTGAACGAAAGTTTTTGTCCTTTTTTTTAATCAAAATAGTATGCTACCCTGATTCTAGATATCAAATATGAGAATCGAAGGCGAAGTACAGGAATGTCCAAGTTGCGGGATACAAAAAAAAAAGGGGGGGGGGGGGGACGACCCTACTCTTGGCTTCGCGGATTGGGATGGATGAAGGGGACTATCATGGTTCTTTTGTATATGTGCTTTTGTGGGGAAATGCTTTCGCCACCCGCTAACAGGAACTTATCTTCCTCTTTTATTTGAATTATTTACTAGGGTTTGAAGAGCGTTAACTCTACCCTTTTTGTTATTTTTTTTAATAGTTTTTTTTTGAACGGTATCTGATTTATCGACTAAATGGGGTCTTATCTAACCTTATAGAGGTCAACTGTTGGTTCTCGCCATCAATCGCCACGACCACAGGCTCTACTTGCACACGCTCTATTTCAGGCAATGTCATAACGCGACGTTTCAGCTCCTCCAACCGTTTAAAATGTGCTTCTCTCATCTGCGAGATAACAACCTGCTGCTCCTGGAAGGCCACAGGCTGATCGCACACACTGACAAAGAGCGTCAGATCTTTCAGCTGGGTGGTCACCCACTGTCGCTCCAGAATATCTGTCAGCGTCGTGTAGAATCCCTCCGTGTGCCCGATCCATCGAGAGCTTCGGATGTGTAGTTCCTTGAGGTTGACGCACTCTCCAAGGAGTGCAGAGACCGAGATCTTTACGAAAGATCCTGCCCACTCGAGTTCGATCGTGGTTAGAGTTGTTGAGTGTCGGAGGATCGCAAGTGTGAATCTGAACTCTGTGAAGCTATCATATGATCCAAAGAAGCCGATGTCTTCCACCGTTTGGCGCGGTAATGACTCCAATATTCTGAGGAGTACTGGTCCACATACTTCACCCCCGTCCCCATGCGACCCGCAGATCAAAGACCGGATCTTGGGACACTCTCTGCCAATATAGTCACCCAATATGACATGATCTAAGTGGCTCGGAAAGTTTAAGATGTTGAGCTTCCTGAGATTCGGGCAACGTGCAAAAACAGTCAGAAGTTCATCCGTTGACGTCGAATCCACCACTTCCCAGAGCTCCATCTCCACCAAGTTTGTCAACGGCTCCTGCTTCCTTGATTGAACCCTCCACTCAGCATCCTCAGGAACGCCATCAAGATCCCACTCCCAGAAGTCATCTTCGTCTTCGTCAGTGGACGAAAAGCTCTCTGTGGCCACGACGAATTTGCGGATCGACGGACAGCAATTGAAAAAGATTTCGGCTCCAGCCTTGAACCGCTGATCGCTATTGTCGCAAAGGATCAAAAGGTCCAAGGTCGTCAGGTGGGAGAGTCCTGCAATAGCCTTTCCGAGTAGTCGATATCCAAGGAGGTCCATCGTCCCGTCATGGCTCGATTCCAGGGTTTCCAGTCGTGGGTTGAGAGAGATGAGCCAACTGAACTCTGCCATGATCATCCGCTCGTCTTGGTGATGCGGCAGTTCGTAGGAGCAGTCCACAAGGGTATAATACGTCAGTTCCAGGGAGTGAAGGTTTGTGATTGGAGGCACGGGCACGACTCGACAAGTGCGATCATCTTCTGGGGGGAGCCAAGGCGGTAAAAGCAGTGGTGGCGACAGCGGCGGTGGTAGTCGTAATGACGATGCAGAGGATAATGTTGGTGTGGCGGTTGACGAGAATGGGTCCAAGGCTCGTATCTCCTCGAACGCCAGCAAGCAATTATAATAGTAATGCAGCTCAGTGGTTCCAAGGGTAAGTTTCCTGACATGACGGACGTTGCGCCCCAGAGCGAGCAGACACGGCGTCGAGGCTAAGATTTTCTGCTCTCTTCCATATAAGCTACTGATAAAGAGGTCTCTGTAGAGAGATGGGGTACAACATTCATGAATCCTATGACTGGTCCTGCAGAGTCGAGAGATATCAGTTGGTTTGAGGGTAGTTGTGACGAGGTCCAAAAGTTCTGGGGTGTTGAAGAAACGGTCCTGAGCGGTTTCCATGCTGACGGGGTTGGACTGGACTGAGTAGCCGGTGTGAGTTCGGAGGATGGAGGGGAGTGAATATGTTGAGTGAATGAGCAGTCTTTTTATCGACTGATGTAATTACTCGTATTTTCAAGCCACCCTGACATTACAGCCCTTGAAATACAATACAGCTCATCAAGGTTAATGGATTTTCTTGCATAAAAAAGAATAAGAATGGTGCGGGCCCTGTGGGGCTAGTTGTGGGCCAATGGATGGTGAGCAGAGCAAGCTCATAACGCGAAAAAAAACCGGGACAAAATCCTCCGAATCCCCTGACCTCGACAGGGTCCTGCAGAATGGAAGGATGGGAAGCTTTGAGCATGTGAGGGACGAAAGGCAAGAAAGACATGTTGGTAATGAGTTCGGGATTCTCTTATATGTTTTGAGTTCGATGACTTTTTAGGGTAGGAAAAGCCCCAAGAAAGGCAGGGTGAGGGCTCATGCGCAACGCATGTTCTTAATTTAGATGTGGATTTGATAAAAGCGTTGATAGAAAGCATTGGCCATGTACTTTGCCTGCATACAAAAAAAAATATTAGCCGACCGAGAGTCGAGGTAACAGTTTACATGTTGCAAGCCAAGTGGACTCTGGCAACACACCAAAGAGCAACCTTTTGCATCCTGCAATTACTGTCGCTAATCTATTTTCTCACTATCAATCCAAAAGTTCTTGTGATTAATATGGAAAGAGAGTAGTCGACAATGAGGCGCGTATCGTTTTGAACATAAGTTTTTCGTATTTTATTTCGAGTCAAAATAGTATGCTACCCTGATTCTAGATCTCAAATATGAGGATCGAAGACGAAGTACAGGAATGTCCAAGCTGCGGGATGCAAAAAAAGGAGGGGGAAGAGGAGGGAGGAAGTAAGAAGGCGAGAGAGATGAAGCAAGGGACCGACTCTGAACGAAGGAGTTACAGCGACAAGACGAGGGAAGGAGAGTGGGCTGAGAATCTTTTATATACAATAAACAAGGATACGGGACAAAGTCTATATGAGTCAAATCAACAATCGGGATGGAGACCGACAAGAGGGCCTTTCGAGAGAAAAGAGAAGAGAATAGATGGACGACCCCCGCGCCTACGCTCCTAGAAAAAGGCTTTACCGCAGTAAATACGAACATCTGGAAAAAAGTGTTTGCCTAATTGATGCAGCCAAAACGCTTACATGTTCACCCATTGCTAGGTTGTGGTTATCCCTTTGTTATTTATAATGGATATGCCGCTAAATGGACTAGTCTTCCGAGGGTCAAGGCAAACATCGCATGCATAGTTCATATGTCCCCCCTCATACAACCCAAACAAAAACAAAACCGTTTGAAACATCAATGAAAACTAACGGCGTTTCCGTTTGCTACTTTATGTCAAATATGACATGACGCAGATCAGGTCTTGAAGAGTTGAAAAAGTTGCAGAGTTAATTAATATGAAGAAAACAAAGGCGGAGCACTACGCTACGCCAATGCTTGGAGTTATAATTCAAAGGCTGTATGTTTTGACCAGTATCCACAATTGCACATGCGATTGACCCGTAGTTGCTTTTATTTGTCTGTTAAAGTCTACTGCTGCTCGGGAGTATCGGTAATCTCGTATCCATGGACGCGAACGCGGTAGATACATGTCATCTTGGGATGGCCCCAGTTCGACTTGATCCGGAAAACGGCTCCCACAGAAGGCACGATCTGCTTGGACAAAGGGATCGAAAATGTCTGACGTGACTTTGGCTTTTCTGGCGCGTCACCGTCGATGTTGCTGGCTATTGTTGTATTGGCGTTGAACTCGATGGTTGTCAAAAGAGTCGACCCTGGCCACGGTGCTCCTTCGCGCCATCGATCGCCTGCCTTGACCTCCTGCTTGTTTTCTTGCTCCTGCTTGTCGGCTGAAGCTGTGCTTGAAGGCTCAACATGTGGTCGTGACGACTGAGACGTCACAGGCGCCGCGTCATCCCGACCTCTCAATCCCCAGATCTCAATCTCTCTAGCAGCGCTACCCAAGTCCAAAACAACCGAGGGATCCGCATGCTCGATGGTCACCTCCGTGATAACAATCTTCCGTGCAAGTCGAACCGCCAGCTGTCCTTCTTGTCCATCCATGGCCCAGCACTCTCCAGCATGCATGTCGGGCTCGATCGCCTTCTCTGCCGGTTTCTCACGCCGAGGCAAGGGGACGAAAAACCGCGCGCCGAGTCGACCCAGTAGCGTGGGTTCCACATAGTGGAAGTAGTTGGGGGAGGTGAGCCGAGGGATGATCCTGCCGCCCGCAGAGTGCAGGGCGTAGTCGGGCTTGGCAAGAGCATCGGCAGAGTACTTCTCCAGCGCCTTGTCAATCAATCCCGAAATGAGATCCCGCTCAATGTCCGTCAAGGCTCGTCCAGGGTGGTTGTTGTTACCGTGGGCCGAATTGGACGAGTCGTAGCCACCCCTGACAGGCGCGGCTTTGCCCTCCAGCTTGCCTTGCTTCTCCAACAGCGCGACGACATTCCGTTCCAGACTCTGCCAAATCGAGTTCGCCTCAGTCCTGAGCAAACTCAAAAAGACAGTTCTAGAGACCTTCGACATTCTGCTTTCAACAAACGAGCCCATCGCCTTCTCATTCTCGAGCAGAAAGTCGTCCCAACCAATCGCTTTTCCGGATTTCTTCTTTCCACGCGAAGAGCCCCAGGACCATCTGCTTGAAGAAGAGGCGTCCTCCTGTTGGTCGTCCGAATCCTGGTCGAGAAGCGCCACCTGATCCTTGATCGATTGTTGAACTTGATTCGAAGTCATAAACAGTTCGCGAGCGTGGTCCCAGAAATCGCTCGGGATTGACAGTTTACCCGTCCGAGGGTCCCTGGCGACCACCAAATGTTTTGGGATCTCGTCCCGAACCAGCTCCAGCACCCTCTGCTCGATCCACTGACCGTCGCTGACATACTTCTTCAGGGACTCGACCTCGCTCGAGACTTTGTTGACGTTGTGTTCAACACCCTTGAGCTTGTGTTCAACACCTGAGACCCAGACAGACATGTCATCCAGTTTCGATTGCAGCTCCTTGTCCAATCGATCATCCGCGTGACCAAGATCCACCAGTACCTTCTGGATCCACTCAATCCTTGACTCGAGCTCCTCCAGGGACTGGATCTGCTCTGTCGGGATCTGAATTGTGCTCGACGGCGATGGTGAAGGTTTGCTGGTCTTGCGGGATGGGATCCACTTTTCGACAGAAGGAATACTTGGGACCCAATCGAACCATTTGCGTGGGTTGCTGACGTAGGGGTGTCCGTCCCGCTCCGGTGTACTTGGCCAAGAAATTCTGTCCCAGGTGCTCGACACAATCTCCTTCAGCCCAGGTCCCCGACTTGGACTTGGCACGATAGTCTCGTTGTTGCAAGCTCGTCCGTCCTTGACTCCTGAAACGCCCTCGTATCCAAACTTGTGGCTGGCCCAGACAGCGAGCCCAAGAAGAGCGACGCCAAAAAGAGTGCCTGGTCGCAACAGTCCAGATGCGACACCAGCCCGAGCCCAAGACTCTCCAGTCTTCCAGACAGCATGTCTTTGCGACCATGGCCACAGAAGGATGAACGAGATCCACGAGAGGACTGTCCATGCATAGTACTCTAATGCCGTCGTGAGAGAGAGGTAATTGTGCTGAAGGGTGTCCAAGTAGCCCTCAACCGCATATCCAACAACATGCCAGGGGTAGACGCGTGCAGAGGTCGAGGCTTCAGTAGACTGGTGTAACGGCGAGTGGGCCGTCTCGTAGTGCCAACTGTATCGAGGCTCGATCGGGTGCTTCGTCCGCAGGTTCACTCCATATCTCGACCGATGCTCAGTGTCGCTCTCGTAATCAGAAGTGTCGGAATGGTGGTCATAGCGCTCAGTGATGTACGGCCGCTCATCCTCCTCCTCCTCCTTGAAGGCGCTAGCGCGACTTGATGGTCGTGGAGAGGGTGTGATTCGTCGTTCCAGAGGTCGGTAAACATCCGGCACAATTAGGTCCTCCTCCTCCTCCTCCGCACCGGTATGCCTGAAAACGTCTGCATCTTCCTCCTCTTCCTCCTCTTCCTCCTCAGCCTCTTCCTCGGGCAATTCCTCCAGATGCTCAGCCTCGTCATGAGATTCCTGAGAGCCATCGAGTCCAATACCAGAATCAAACTGCCTCATTGAGGGAATGTTGAAAGGAGATTTGCTGGGAGACCTGGGAGATATTGCTTGTGACCGAGAAGGCGTAGGGTGAGACCGAGGAGATGTTGGTTGGGAGGACCGAGGCAATCCTGATTGTGGAGTTGGTGATCTTGGCTCGGGTGTAGACGGTTTTGATGCGGAAGCTGGGGCGGCGACGGCTTTGCTCAATCGCGAGGCGACGGGAGTTTTCTTCCTTTGAAAAGATTCCCTACGAACTCGGGCACTGGTAAACGAAGAGTCGGAATCAACGTCGGAGCCCTCACTGGGATAGCCGTCCTGTTGCTTCGAGTTGCCCCAGCCAAACTCGTCGCGCTGCTTTCGTAGCAAATGTGCCCACCGCTTGATGAATCCTAACTGTTCCTGTTCCCGCTTGAGCTCTGCAATCTCGTGTTCGTCCAAGGACTCCTCGCCTTGGTCATCCAAAGCTGTATCCTCATAGCCGTTGCCTCGAAGGCGCTCGTGGGGATATATTTCATCTTCCTGCTCACCGATATCGAGTCCTTCATCATCATCCTCGTAGACATCATGTTCGAGCTCATCACGAGGTACATCGTCTCTCTCATCCTCCACGTTGTCGAACTGATGCCTCTCTTTCGAATAGAGCTGGTGATCCTCTGTGTGCTCAAATTGGTCGTTTAGTGTTCGGTCAGTCTCCTGACGACTGCGGAAGTTGGCTGAACGAGGCTGGTGTCCGTCATTGTCATCATCCTCAGCGAAGTCGTCGTTGTTGTGGCCGAGTTCACTCACAGGACTTGTAAGGTCGTCAACTTGATCGTCCACAAAAGGAGAGGGTCGATATAAATAGGAGGTGAGGCCACCTGATTTCCTTCCGTTGCTGCCACCGTTCCTGAGAATGTCGATACTGTCGCTGTTCTGTGGGCGCTTGGAGCCGGCAATAGGGGTATCATGGGGTCGAAACGCCTTTCTGTACTGCTTTCCCTGTGGCGTTTGAGGAATGTGGCCATTATTCCTGGGTGTACCTTGACCAAAGCCTAGAGACGACGGTCTTTCCAGGGCGACTTCGGTGTCGATATAATTGCCATTGGCTCTCCGTGATTGTGGAGCGGCAAAGGGGGAGGACGAGAAGGACATCCTGTTCTTGTTAGAACTGCTGTTGGTGTTGGCGTGAGGGAAAAAGTCGAGGACTCTTTTTGCGTTGGGTGACCTGATTGGAGTCTTGGGTCCTTCGACTGTTGCGCCAATGACCCCTGGGAGGAGGAGGTTGTCGACTGTGGTGTAGAGTGGTGGAGTGGTCGTCGCCTTGCCGCGGGCCTAGAAGAAAGAGGGATATGAAGTCGGAAGCGGTGAGATATATGGTTCCGTTGTTGTTGCAGTTTGTTGTTGTGGCTATTGTTGTTGTTGTTGTTTGCTAAGGATGCTCTTGGATGTGAGTCCCTGTCGTACGACGACGCTCGTACCCGACGCGTGCTCTATGGCCAACTTTTCCCGGTCGTCAATGGTACAAGCTGCTCTTCCCGATATAAGTCCACATGCACCTGAACTGCTGGAGATAAACGCCCAATTGAACTGCTGGCGATGAACGAGCAATTGGGACGACCCGCAGATAAAAAAAAAAAATACGTAAAAAAGCAATAAATGACAGCGAGGAGACGTACGGGTGAGGAGTAGTCGTTGGTGTTGTTGTGAAGGTCGTTTGTGACCCTTTGTTGTGTTCTTGCCCTTGAAGGAGTCAAGGTGTTCATGGGTTGGGACCAGATGAAGGTGCGGGTGGGAGGTCGTTTGTCGAGTGTTCGAGCACCGTTAATGGTTGTTCCTCTTCCGGAAGTGTGTACAGGGGTAAGTCGGGAGGAGTGCGCGAGTGAAGGATTGAGAGGTGTAGAGAGGGACAAGGAAGAGGGGAAGGGAGTGAGGAGCACTATATGTTCTGTTGATGTGTAGCAATAGTAGTGGTAGCGGTAGTGATCGCTGTGCCTTTGTTTGTTGTATGTTGAAGGAGAGGAGGGGGAAAGTAAAGGGCGGGATGATGAAAAAGAGAAAAGTGAAGAGAGAGGGAAGGAGTATTGTGGTGGCAAATAAAGACAAACAAACAAACCCAACGCGTTATGTTATTTTCTCCTTCCCACTCTCCCTTTCACTTCTCTCCGCTGAAAAATCAAAACAAAACTCGCATCCATTGGCCACACCCGTGCAATTTTTTTTCTTCTCTGTCGTATTTTAGTTCGACAGTTGGAGGGAAAGACTGATTCTCTCTCTCTCTCTCCTCACTTCTCATTCACACCAAACAAGCAATACTCACCCACCGACACCAATCACAACATACAGCATGCCGGTCCACCACGACAGCGACAATGAGACCGACTCCCAAGACAACACTGGACTCTCAGAATAGTACGTAAAAGCCTTGATACAGCCATACTGACCGCCGCTTTTTTTTGGTCGTTGTTATTTTTTGGTGGCGTTGTCTGGCAAACGAACCAGAAGAGGCCAATTGGCCGCGAACACCTTCTTCGTCCTACCTTGACTAACCATGGTGTTTACTTTTTATCCAACTGCTAGTGAGAAGATGCGTTTGGAGAACATCAGGAGGAACCAGGAAGCAATGAGGATGTTCGAGTTGCCTGAGGCCGTCTCTGCAGTCGGTGCCTCCCGCGCTGACAGAAACAAGCGATCTGCACCTACACCCGGTCTGAAGAAGGAGAAGCGAGTTAAGCATACGGAGGTCTTGCCAAGGAGGACATCCAATCGTCTTGCCAACATCGCTGTGAGTGTTATTTTCTTTGTAAACGATCAAAGCATCAACCACACAAAAATAATTGACCAAAAAAAAAAAAAAAAAAAAAAAAAAACATCCCGACATTATCTGATCATCAGTCCTCTTATCTACCCGGATTGTAGCCTGACAGTGCGCCTTCCCGGAGAACAGTTGAACCAGTGGCTGACCCAGAGCAGATTAAGAGAATGCGCAGAGATGGGACATTGTCGCTCAAGGAGATCAGCAACGGACATGGCGATGACTTCAAGTTTTCCCAGTTGATGGAAGAACTCGCAACATATGTTCCCGATAAAGCCCGCGTCAAGGATTTGGAAGATCTGAGTGATGATGATTCAGCGACCATCGTCAAAAAGGAGGCCAAGAAGGAGGTCAAAAAGGAGGAGGAAGACATCAACACCAATGTCAAGAAGGAAGAGGCTGACGACAAGGTCAAGAAGGAAGAGACGGAAGACAAGGACACCAAAGTTGGGATCAGGAAATACTTCAGCAGATCGTCAGCTGCAAACGCCACCACCCCTGCCGCAACAACACCGGACAAAAAGGCAAAACCCGGATCGGCGGCTAAGGATACGACAAAGACCAGTCTTCCCAAGTCTGAGGACGCAGACAACAAGCCTTCGTCGTCATCTAGCAGCAAGGGACCTTCCTTACGGCGACAGGTCCAGGCACTCCAGATTCGAGGACCATGGCCCACCGTCAAGGTCTGTCAGGGACGCATCTACTGCATGGCGATTCACGAGAACAGGGACAAGATCCTGGTTTGTGGCGGTGATGTGGATGGCAATCTCGGATTCTGGGATCTTGACGAATCGCAGGCGGATGATTATGAACCCGATGAGGAGGAGGAACCCAACATCTACAACTACAAGGCCCATAGCAGGACCTTGTCCAGTATGCAGTACTCTCCCACTGAACCCAACAAGCTGTTTTCGACTTCTTACGATGGCTCTGTTCGGTACCTGGATCTTGTTCAGCAAAAGTTCCTCGAGTCCTATGTCGTCGCTCCCGACGCGTCTGACCATCTTGGCTCCGTCTCGATCACCTCTTCAGGACAACAACTCTGGTTTGCGGATGTCGACGGCGGAGTGACTCTCAAGGATATCCGGACACCCAAGGACGAGATGGTCTACCGCAAGATTCTTCACGAGAAGAAGGTTGGATGTGTCAACGTCAACCCCAAGTTCGACAACCTCATTGTTACATCCTCGCTTGATCGGACCATGAAGATCTGGGATATCAGGACTTTTGGACAGTACAAGGAGGACGAGGCTATTGTCGAGATGGCTTCTTTTGAACACCGCCTCAGTGTCACCAGTGCTATGTGGAGCCCCGATGGTACGTCTTTGGTTGTCATTTTGCTTATCATGATACCAAACAGCGGGATATTATTCATGAACACTAAAAGTATTATATTGCGTGTAACATAGGCTCAAGTATTGCAAGCACATCGTATGACGACAATGTCAGGATCTTCAACAACTTTGAACCCTCCCTCCCCGACTTTAAAGAGATTCCAGAACCCGTTCGCATCCCACACAACAACCAAAGTGGTCGATGGGTCACCATGTTGCGCGCCGTGTGGTCACACCAGTTCAACTGGTTCTCAATCGGAAACATGAACAAGTCTGTGGATATCTACTCTCGAGGCACGGGCGACTTGATGGCCAACTTGAGCGATCGTCGCAACCTGACAACCGTTCCTGCAGTCAATGCCTGGCATCCAAACCGTGTTCTCCTCGCCAGTGGAATGGCTAATGGCAAGATGGTTATCTGGCGGTAGTTGAAAAGAGTGTTAAATATTATGATAATAAATCATGCTTCTAAAGGAATTTTATGGTACTTTTTTTTTCTATGGTACATTCTAAATGGTAGTGACAATCAGATAAATAACGTGGCACTATCTCTCGCTCTCAAAGCATCGCATAAATAACACTCAAAACAACCAGGATCGACACAGTCACTCTACTCCTACCACCACCAACACCTGCAGCAGCACCGTTGTTCAACCCACCAGTTCCCAACTGCGCAAACCCAATCCTACCACCTGTCGCAGCATTTGTCCCGAAATCGAACACCGAATACACATTCTTCAGAAACACGTCTCCAATCAGCCATTCCTGAATGATAACTGTCGATCCTGAAGGGAACATGACCGCGCTCAGACAATAATCCCCCTGTTGAGTCTTGGACCGTGCAGATTGAAGAGCCAAATGGGTGTAAGGAATCTGGAATGTCAGGGTACCAAAGGTCATTGTGATAACCGTGTCGCCGTTACATGGCAAGTACCAAAGCCCTCCTTGCGACGTCTACTCAGGTAAGAAAAAATGTAGATGGCAACGTTAATTGAGAGGTTCAACGGAGAGATAATAGGGAAAAAATACGAGAGTTTGTGAATACGAGAAAGTGCGTTACCACTCTGACAGCGCCGGGGATGGCGCCGTTAATGGCGTCAGAGATGGCTCGGGGGACCAGCATAGCCGTTGTACCCGTGTCAATCGCAGCCAGCGCTCCATTGACATCGATCTTTGCACCTCCAACCGTAATTCCGCCTACAGGAACCTAAAAGCGATGAAAAGGAGAAAATCCAATAAGAAGCGAGGTCTTCATCTTCCAAAGGCCCAAAGTAAAAACTACAACAAAAGAAGAACAAGTCCAAAGAAGAAACACTTACGCTCCACGGCCGCTTGCCTGCACAGTTGACATAGGTGATCTCGCCCTGGAATTTGGTTGTATCGACGCCTCCAAAGGTGATTTCCCCTCCTGCAGAAGAAGCGCCAGGCGCTACTCCTGAACCACTTGATCGTCCGTTGGGAGTCGTCGACTGCAGCCAGATCCCAATCATGTTGCGCGGCAGCAGTGTGTTGTTGCTAAGGACATTTAGGATGGGAACTGCACTACCGGCGGCATAATACCAGAGTCCCATGATCCCATCGACCTTGGATGGTAACTGGGCTTTGTTTTGTGTCACAATTCCTGCGGCGCCTCGAAATTGTAGTGAGCCAATGGTGTATGTTTCCTGTTCAAAAAAAAAAAAAAATAGAAATGGAGAGGGATTGACGTCAGGTAAAGACGAAGCCAGGGCATTTTGATTTGTGCAGATCTCTTCAAGTAATCGAATGAAAGTGAGGATGACTTACGGCGACATAGTGACCAGAGACTCCTTGCCCGCTGACATAAGAAGCGCTGAAGGTGTTGTTCAACGTCGTGCAGGATCTGTTTGTTCCAGATCCAAACAAGGAAAAGAAAGCAATATGTCAGTACACTCTAAACCTTGTATTGGGGCGATCCAACTGTAAATGCAAAATAAGCAGTGGCGAACATCATGATGCATACGTTGAGGATTCACAGTGGAATCGCGTTGCTGTCAAACAAGGCTCGGTCACGCAGCTCGACGATGATAGCCAGGTAATGGGGCTTCCTGTGTCGATGATCACATTAAACTTTTGCGCTGGTGTGCCCAGTCCAAAGGGGATCGCTAAGTAGAGGCACCAAGAGTAATAAAAAAAAAAAAAAAAAAAAAAAAAAAAAAAAAAAAAACACGTTTGCAGATAAGTCTCGAAGATTGCATTATCACAATGGGCTCAATGTTTTGCCCTCCTTCGATGATGAAAGCAGTGCTCAGATTGATTGAACAACAACGAAACGAAACTTACTGTACATGACATCGTTTTCAATGTTGGTCAGTTGAATGCTACCAAAGGGTTCTGTCGTGGAGTTGGCTCCTGTGTCGTTGGCTGTAGAGAGGACATCTCGCTTATGCAGATATCTCCTTGTGAGTGACTCCGGATTGAGGTGAGCGGGATTCCTGAAGGTGTTAATTGGAACACTACCAAAGGGATGAATGACAATAGATAGATTAGCGAAATGTTGTCCTCAACCCAGGTAAAGTTATGAACGAAAGAAAAAAAAATAGGTGTTCTTTCGATCGCGAGCAAAGAAGGGACGTCATATGCTTTTTTTTTTTTTTTTTTTTTAACATCCGTGTGCTCGATATATCTCCTCTCCTTCCAACTGTTCAGTAACCTCCCAATTGTTGATCCTTGTTAGAAAAGGATGAATGTGTAGAAGTGAAGGACATGTGGAGGAGTCGTTGCAACAACAACGACGAACAACCTCAACCACATCCAACGGTAAGCACAAAGAAAAAAAAAGGGAGAAGGCGATGAAACCACCTTGTGCATATTTCAGGAGAAGAAATAATAGATGCCATTTTCATCCTTACTACACCATGCATCGCCTTCAACTCAGCTCCGTTGTTATTGTATCTACTGCTAGGATCCAGCCCTTGTAATGCAACCATCTCTACAAAAATTAAAACGGTTACCGTTGTAATTGATGGTTTCTTCATGTGATGAAATGAACCAGAACACTGATACTTTTGAATGCTGTCTGTCCGAGAAAGAAAAATCTGATAACACGGGCAAGATTTGCTCTTTTTTTTTTTGGTCCTGAAAAACAAACAAGGGGCGGAGTTGTCGTTTGCGTTTAAAGAAAGGGAATGGAATGGAATGAGAATGAGAATGAGAATGAGAAACTAAATGTGTCTTTGGTGCATTACGTGATGAGGGCCGAGGTTGTGGAGGTAAAGAGGGCAAGGACCAGCCACGGTGCGTAGAGGGTGATCTTCATCTATTATTGTGGAGTGAGCAATTGAAATACGAGGAAGGGGATGAAGGGGAAGGAGAGGAGAGAGGAAGGAGAGGAAGGAGAGGTTGAAAGACAGAGGGAGGAGTAAAAAAGAAAGGAGGAGGAAAACGAGGAAAGAAAAGAGGATGGATGGACAACGTGAGCGGAAGTGAATTATGTAAAAAGCGACGTAGTATGAAGGAGGTGGAGAGCTTCAGCGAACTGCTAAACACAAAATAGATACTCTTGTTTTAACGCCCAGCCAATCTCCACGCCACGAGACATGTATGCTGTCATCGTAAGTTGTCTGTTACACGAATAATTTCAGCTCTTCTCACCCTTTTACTTTTTTCATGTTTGAGGATCAACTTAGGCGTTCATCTTGATCTTCCCTTCCTTCCACCGTGCTCTGAGTATGGAGATGGCTTTCATTTCATGGCCCCTGCGATGGTACCGTTCTTGCAAATAACAACACTCGTCTTTATTGAGTCTTCCATGGCTGCATCGCAAAGTACTGTGGAGCTACCTACTTGGGGACGCCTCGGGCAACAAACAGCCAATAGATGTGGGGTAGCGAAGGCGATCAAGTTTTGAGGCTCGGAACGATAAACGTATGAACGGAGGAGATGGTAAAAAAGGTGTTAGCACAAGTATGGCCATTACATGCACACGACGTAGATAAAAATGGGAAACAAAGGGCAACAAAGTAAGGGCATAAAAGGTCCAGCTCCAGTGCACCCCTATACACCAGAAGCCAGTTTGGATGACACGACAAGCAAACCGACTTTAATCATTAATAGAAAAAAAGTCGTACACTTCCTCCAGAGATGAAGTGTGCCCGTAATCGCCATAAGACATCCTTGATACTGCACCTTCGCGCTGTGTCGAATCCGCAAGCCAGCGCGTCAATTGGCATCTTTCAATTGGGATTTCTCATCACGAAGGGTAAGAGAATGACCAAAGGAGCTGGGATAGAAGCGTGTGTAGCGTCCTTCATCGCACCCCAGCTATGCCGGACAAATTCCCCAATAAAAAATAAAGAATTGTGGTGATATGAATAAGAGAAGGATCGAGGAAGGGCAAAAAGGGTCCAGCTTCAGTGCGCCCTCAAACAACAGAAGCTGGTCAGGATGACACGACAAGCAAACCGACTTTAATCATTAATAGAAAAAAAGTCGTACACTTCCTCCAGAGATGAAGTGCGCCCGTAACCGCCATAAGACATCCTTGATACTGTACCTTCGCGCTGTGTCGAATCCGCAAGCCAGCGCATCAATTGGCATATTTCAATTGGAATCTCTCTCCACGAAGGGTAAGAGAATGACCAAAGGAGCTGGGATAGAAGCGCGTGTAGCGTCTTTCATCGCACCCCAGCTATGCCGGACAGGTTCTCAACAACGAATGAATAAACAAGCAGCATGAATGGAGAGAGGGAGCAAGAGTGCAAATGAAATCAAAAACTGCGAAAAGAGGGTGCAAGGTAAGGCGTGATGCATCTAGTAACCATACCTAGGGTAGATAGTGGCAATGACAGCGAGGAAGCGTCGAATTCAAGGGAGGGATGACTTGGTTGATGCTGAAGGGGGTCGCTGCCGTTTGTCCTTTTCATTTTTCTCCAAGCGGGTTGTCGACCCCGTGATTTTAAGGGGTGTTTATCGTAAGTCTCTTCGAGCTCGGACCACTTCCCTACTCCAGTGGACCACCAATCTCCCCAACACGACACGCCTTCCTTTATCATACTCCGATTTCTCCCCGTCAACAGCCATGTCCCCACCACCGCCACAGTCAACAAAAATCGGAACCCCAACAGACCTCAAACCCTCTCACTCGCTCTCCGGGATCCAAGACCACACAGGAGCCATCCCACCAGACCTACCCCTCAAAACCGACTTTCTACGGAAAGTAAAACCCCGCTATTGGACCGCTGAGGGGTTCCTCTCCCACGGATACCTAGACTTGGACCTCCTCCTCCACGACTTGGCAACCATGTCCGTCGCTCGTGCCAGAGGGCCAACAAGACAATTGATGATTTCGCATTGTAGGAACCTGGTCAAGTTTTATAGGTCAGAAGAAGGAGGAGTGTTGATCCAGTTATTGAAGTCAAAACAGCGGTTGGTGAAAGAACATCAGCTGTTTGATATGAACGCTTCTATAGCCGCCTTGAAGAACTACCGAGGTAATGACAGAGATCTTTTCCTTTTTCATATGTGTTACCTGAATAAAACGTTGTTTGTATTGGCACGTACTCACGCGTCATTACTTATTGGTATTAGATTCTCCATTAGCGACATTATCCTCAGGATCGAGTAACAGCTCCTTTTCAACTCCAATACTTGATGGTGGCGGAGAGAACGAAGAGGTCGAGAAAGCGACACTTGTCGCCGCAGCGGAAACCAATGGTATTCAGGAACACTCCACGACAACACGTTGGCAACGACTCTTTAAATAGATAGCGTGGGAGTATACTCAGCTGTTCCCCATCCTAACTCTTGGATTTTTCTCTTCATTGTAGTGATAAATGTGGCACAACCGTGGAACAAGTTGATGGCGGCATACCTTGAAAAGCAGCGCGGACTATCTATAGACGACATGGACCTCTCCCCCGAGACAGACCTAGATGCTGAACAAGCACACCTCTACCAGCACTGTCTCCGTATCCTGGCCAAGGACATGCCTACACAGCTCGAGCAAAAGCAGTTGCTGTAATTGTCTCCCTTCCTTTTCAGCAGATATCATGGTTTATTGGTAGGACGCAGTGACTAATCTAAAATACCCATCGCAATTTTCTGATGGATTTTTGTTAGGACAATGTTATCAGGAATTATGGACCTTCGCCTGGTGACATTCGCTCGCGCGCGTGAACAACTTCTGGACACCCGATACGCTGAACCGCTGCGCGAAGAGGTCTCCGACACCCTCAAGCTCATTGAACCATACATCAAACTTGGACCCACAATCTTGCGTCTCAGGATCGAATCACTGCTCGGGAAGAAGGCTGAACAGGTCCTTGCAGGGGAGGACATGTCCCCGGCGGTGCCTGCACTCCGACTGATCAACAAGATGTACGTATCAATTTGGTCCGATCTCCTTCTTTCCCACATGACTGTTGTACGTTATAAAGGCGTTCGACTGGTAAGATAACTTTGTTGCTTTCCATTTTTTTGCTAGGGTGACAGCTATTGATGCGGCTACACTACCGACAACAGAAGCAGAATATGTGGCGCTATGGAAGGACACCTTGGAAACCCTCAGTGAAGGCAAACTCAAGCTACGCAGGTGGGTCGATCAACCCTTTCCATCTTCATCCTCTCACCATTTATCTATTCGACAACTGATATAGCTAAAATTCCAACTAACTGCCACTTTTATATGCAACTCTAGTGGCGAGACGACATGCAACGCGACGGCGGTCCAAAAACGCTCCTCAATATCTCTCTGGAACACTGCGAACGATACCGAATCCGGTAGAAAAGTCGACCTCATCCTTCAAGTCGACGGGGTGGAGGTCATGAATATTGAAGCGAAACGTGGACAGGACCTCATCCAGGCCGAATCGCAGTACTCCAAGAATTTGCGAATCAACCAAGCTATTTATTTGGCTGCGAGGCAGAGAGGGGTTGTGCTGGAAACTATACCCTTCTTGGACATTCGAGGTAATGATTCCATGTGGGGTTTTATTTTCTTGAAGGAAATAGGTTGATATGTTGATTTTGCTTACTGAAATATTTTTTTTTGGTATGGCAGGTTGTACGGGTCTGGTGTGTGTACTGACAAAGAAACAAGACAGCAGTGTGTTCATGGGAGGACTGGCTTGCCAACAGGTCATTGAGCTCCCAGTCCGGTTAGACGATATCGTCGACTTTATGAGCAAAGGCGGTGCCCTTCAGACTCTGACCCGTTTTGTGGTAAATTTAAATCCCCCCCCCCCAATATCAAGCAATTCTGACAACAACCTTCCTACCATGGTAATCGTCCACATTCCTAATACATGAGGAAGCACAATAGGAGTGGGGAATCGTGTATAATTTCAGGCAACTTTTAAAAAGCATGGATACAGGAGGCAGAGGATTTGTATAGATGGTAGTGGTGGGTAAGAGGAGGTGGATAATATGGGTGGTGGTGCAAAAGGAGAGGTAAGTGGTGGTTGGGGGGGGGGGGGGGGGGGGGGGGGGGGGGGGGGGGGGGGGGGGGGGGGGGGGGGGGGGGGGGGGGGGGGGGGGGGGGGGGG